>JAOTRH010000024.1:5837709-5885401 GCA_034768845.1 Heliamphora exappendiculata | reverse complement strand
TAGGAATGTATCTTTATTAGGTAGACTAATTAGTGATTCATTTCTTAGTTTAGACCTTTGTAATTTCTATAAGTAGATATTAGTGTAATTCAGGATTTGATTGAATGAATGAGAAAATTATTTTCAAGCTATTCTCTCTGTCTACAGTTTTGGAGGGTTACAAATAAAAAAGGCTAGGAACGTACAAGTGATGCAAGAAATCAGAGTTTGGAGAGGAGAAAAGAGGAAGTGGCGCCCTTGAAAGGTTTTCAATTGGCATTCTCATCTCAACTATCAGAATCTCCCTTGACGATGAGCGGCTAAAGGCCTTTTCCTAGGGTTTTGATGAAACCCTAGCAGAATGGTTTAGGATCTTGTTTTTTATTGTGGTTTTCATTCAGTGATTCAATATTTGTATAACTTTAAGACATTTTTTATCAACGGTTTTCTTGCATTTAATCTAGTCTCCTTTTTCTTCTCTGCAACTGCAAATAAGATGTTATGCAAACAGTTTAATGTTGTAAATGATTGAAAAGTGAGAGAGGCTACTCTGCAATGGGATGGATCGTGTCGGGTGTATTAAAAACAATTCGTGCCCTTCAAAGATAGTTTACGTTGGATTCTAATCATATACATTTTTTGATGACTCTGTTAGGGCTTGTAGTCATAACGAGTCAAAATTGAATTAGACAGAAGTCTTCCACATCAATATGTCTCCTGAATCGCAGGGCTAGGGTGAATTCACAATCCTAGGGTTTTTTCTCTATTTTAGAACCAACTCTTTCTCAGTGCAGTCTTTTACTTTTCATTGAACCAATTTGAAGCCAAATCGTTTTTAGATTTGAATTACGATTTAATTATAAAGATATGCAATTGTCTTATTGTCCCAGTGGGACGATACAGTCTAAACCACTATTCTACAAAGTAGTTGTTTTTATTCAATTTTATAATTTATTTTTGTGCAATAACGACGTGAGTCAAGTGACCAATATTTTTGTTTCTTAGGTATTTTCACTTCCCTTTCTGCCATGCCAATTGACTTGGTGCGTGGTAGGCCAATGAAAAGATAGACCACCAAAACCATGACAACTATGGCATCACATTTGAGAATTCATTAATGATATTGGTGAACGATTAAGTTATGAAACTCGATTAAAAATTAAAAATTAGAACTCTTAGAACTAGGGGAAAATGTGTTATATTCAACCTAAGAAAGTAGATTCAAAACTTTAATGCATGACTAGCAATACAAGATAAGATGGAATAAGAAAACTTACTCTTAGAAGTAGCCTCACATATAACATGAGAAAAGGCCAATTTGTGATGATCTAGTCATTTGTAACATAGACTAACCAATAAACCAATAGTAGTACGGAGTGGTTGTTTGGAAAAAGTTGCAGGTACCACAGCACAATATGGAAGCCTAAAAGAACATGGGTCAGTTAAATGCTTCAACGCTTGAAGCCACGAGAGAACATGATTGCCTTGGATCTGACCTACAATATAGCCTCTTAAGGGGTTAATTTAAGGTGCCCACTCCAAGAAAATGATATCAAGAAGATTGTTTAGTTCAGTTCAGTGTATCTTAATCTATAAGATTGACAAACATTCATCGTAACATCTTGAGCAGTAACTTCTTTCCATAACTACTATCTGATAAATCTTTAAGATCCATGCACACCAGATCTTTTGACTCTATGTTATTGTCTTACCACTAGGACAGGGAGTGTTTATAAGTCATCAATTATCATACTGTTGCGTTTAGCTTCACATTTAGATATGTTATGAACTGACTTCACATAGATGTTACTCTGCATTTCCAAGCTTCATTCAGAGATCTCACTTCCCTTTCATTGTGTATTAGGAACATTTTCAGTTTTTTTTTTTTTGCCAGCAGGAAATAGAACACCAAATTGAACTCCGCCTTGATGATGGTGCACAACAATTTGTTACTATAGCCACAACCTTGAAACACTCTCATCAACTGTCTAAAAGTTCTTGAAACCTTCCATATTTCATAACCATTTGAGAAAAATGAATTATATTTGTATCATTGGAGGAAGAAATCAATACAGTAATGGCCACGTAAAAGTAGATGTATACATTAAATTCCCCAGCATTCAAAATTTAACAGCCACATGTACCATTTAGTACTTTATGTTGAAAAAAATTTATATATGTTTCCATCTCTGGATGCTTGTTGAGGCTTCTTTGTACAGTGTAACACATACGTTGGTTTAATATAAATACTCAACGAAGCTAACGAATGCGATTATGCTCTCTCATTATTTTCTTAAGAAAAAAATGGTGAAACAATCTAACATCAAGAACGTACATTTAGAAGGTACAGAAACATTGTACCATATCCAGGGTTCCAAATATTGGCCATTTTGCATCGGACGGTACGTAACAAGATTTCGGGCTTATGATCAAAGAGTATCAACCGGTAAATCGCCATACCACCAATACCTATTTATGTGTGTGTGTGTGTATATTCCAATGATTGGATTGAGAAATCTGAACATAGCAAGATCCATGAAAAAGTAATTCTTCCTTTTCTCAAAATAACAAACTACAGTTCCACCAACACGAACTAGAAACCAACAATCAATTGTTGTCCACAATGATCTTCGCCCTCCAAAATTATCCACAATCGACACATCAGCTTTTCAATCAACCATCCACAATAAACTAACCATGATCCAACCGGCCAACAATTGATCGTCCCCACCAGTCAAGTCCCCGTCACCTCCACCAATCGCCAATGGTCAACTCCATTCATCTCCACTAATCGTTGATAACTAGAACCCAGCCACCTCCACTAGTTGTCGATACCTCAAACCCAGCTGTCGACCCATCATACTTGACCCGACGACCCATTCGAAATTGCCTCATGCAACCCTTTAACCTAAATCGGTAGAAAAAAATAAAAATAAATAAATAAACATAGACAACTTGTTTTAGGGCTTGACCCGAACGAGATCAGTTAGTTTGTGTCCTCATGATTGTGAAAGATTGTTATTGTACCAACGATTGTGGATGTTGTGTTACTGATACCAATCCAAAGTCGGGTATGTCTTCCTTATGCCACAACTCACTACTCACAAATTGAATTGAACTAATTATTTACATTGGTCCAATGTCTAAAAGTTCCCTTACCTCACTACTTACAAATTGAATTGGACTAATTATTTACATTGGTCCAATGTCTGAAAGTTCCCTTAACTGGCTAGAGTAAACCAGGATTTTAAATATCAGTCATTACGTATCGTATTAGCCGATACGTATTAGGCCTTCGATACCGATATTTACTAATGTATTGGCCGATACTGTCCGATACACGACAGTATCACCGATACCGATACGTCTTCTGATACGGCGATTTAGAATCCTGGAGTAAACATAGCCTTATTACATCAGCACCATCAAATGAGTAGAAAAGGTCCAAGTGAAAACAATCATTACTCTATTGTTGAAATTCTAAGGAACTACATATTCTTAATATGTGGACCCATTGATAAACACGCAAGAAAATTTGAGAATATATCTGCATGTTAAAAAGATATCAAAAAAAAGTTCTTAGAGAGTCGAAAGGGAAATGCCCTATAACAAACTAAGGAAATTTGGAAATGGAATGACGAGGTTCAAGCCATAGTAAACGTAAAGAAGGAACATTTAAAAATGTGATAAAATGATAGAAATTAGAATAATTTTAGAAGTTATAAACAAGCTTGTATGAATGTTAAGAGAACCGTTAAAGATGATAAATTGAAAGCTTATGATGATTTTTAAATTAGATTAGATAGTAAAGAGGGAGAAAAGAGCATTTATGAACTCACTAAGTGGCAAGAAAAGAAAACAAGAAATGTTACTCAAGTTTAACGCATAAAAAGCGAGGATTCAAGTGTAACACCTCGACCCTTCTCATGACAACAATATTGTCCGCTTTAAGCAAAACTCTCATAGTTTTGGTCTTCCCAGGAGGTCAACCATCCTTACGTTACTCCAGCGCGAGCATGCTTAACTGCGGAGTTCTGTTAGGGTCTTTACCACCTTGGAAAAATGCCTCATTGCTATGTAAGGGTCCAAGATTTTTTTTCTTTATAACTCAGGAACTCCCTCTCCCTTTCCAATGTATGATACCAGGATATCACATCAAGTGTGTTATTGAAGGATGATGAGATTAAGGAAAGATGAAAAACTTATTTTAAGAAATGGATATTTACACTTACATCCCCTGAGGTTTAAACTTATTACAGGGACCTCCCCTGTGGTTTTTGAAATTATACTAACCTCTCCTGAAATTTAATTTTTAACATCAATTGCACCCAATTGCACCCAACTGTTACATTTTCGAACAAATTTTTATGATCCAATCCGTTCATTACGTAGAACTCGTCGAGTTTGTTTAACATGTGAAAATTTAGATTCATCCGATATCTGTAGTTAAGTGATTGAATAAGATCTCTTAATAAATAAATAAATAAATATTATTCAATCACTTAGCTACAGATATCGGATGAATCTAAATTTTCACATGCCAAACAAGCTCGACGAGTTCTACGTAATGAACGGATTTAATCATAAAAATTTGTTTAAAAATGTAACGGTTGGGTGCAATTGATGTTAGAAATTAAACATCAGGGAAGGTTAGTATAATTTCAGAGACCACATGAGAGGTCCCTGTAATAAGCTTAAACCTCGGGGGAGGTAAGTGTAATTATCCCTTTAAGAAATTATTAAACGAAGAACATGGAGAAAGATATAAACACGAGAAATTTGATAACTCAGATGAAACTAGAAAAACTAAGCTCTATCGCAGAACAAGAAAGTTTGAACTGGAAAATGCATAAAGAGAATAAAATTAGGTAAGGCATTAAGACTAAATGGTTGAAAGCAAAGCTGAGAGTATTATTATTATATTACAAAAGTTTCAATAACAATGAAAGAATACATCATATATAAAGGCTATAGAAAACCCAAATAATAGTAATAAGACTAACTAGAAAACAAGATCTTAATAATGGGCAAATATGCCAATAATAATAATAGTATATTCTTACAATCCTAATAATGGGAAGGATCCTAATAGTAGGTAAATATCCCAATAAGAATAATAGTATATTTTCACAATCCTAAAAATAAAAAAATATCTCAATAATATTAATAATAATATATTCTCACACCCTCTCTTAAACTCATGATGCGAGCCCGAAGTACAGCGAGAGTTTGTGCAATAAAAACTGAAAACGAGCAACGGTGTGGGTCTTTGTGAAAAAATCAGCAAGCTGCAAAGAGAAGGAGATGAATGGGAGGCTAATGGTGCCTAGTTGAAAGTGTTGACGGGCAAAGTGACAATCAATTTCAATATGCTTGGTACGCTCATGAAAGACAAAATTATGGACAATTTGGATGGCACTCATATTGTCATAATAAAGTGAAGTAGTAGAATCAGAAGAGACCCATATCAAACACAAGCCATCGAAGCCAGACATTTTTAGCAATAGCATGAGCCATAGCACGATATTCCACCTCAGCAGTGGATTGGGCAATCACAAACTGCTTCTTACTCTTCCAAGAAATGAGTGATTCACCGAGAAAGATGCAATACCTAGTAAAAGACTTTCAATCAGAAAAATCATCACCCCAGTCAGCATCTGCATGGGCCTAAAGAGTTAATGTGGAGGTGGAGCACAACAACAAACTATGGAAAATAGTATACCGGACATAACGGATGATACGAAGCAAAGTAACCTAATGAGTAGAGCAAGGAGCAAAGACAAATTAGCTGACGATATAAACGGCATAGGCAATATCAGGTCTAGTTACAGTTAGATAGACTAAGCACCCGACCAGCTCCTAATAAACAGAATGATCTTCAAGGGAAACCCCAGCAGAAGAAGAGAATTTGGCATGGAGTTCAATAGGGGTGCTTGTGAGAATATATTATTATTATTATTAGGATATTTTTCCATTATTAAGATTGTAAATATATACTATCATTATTATTAGGATAGTTATCCATTATTAGGATTTTTTCCATTAGTAAGATTGTGAGAATATACTATTATTATTATTAGATATTTACCTATTATTAGGATCTTGTTAGAATATACTATTATCATTATTGGAATATTTAACAATTATTAGGATCTTTCTATAGCCTATATATATGACGTATCCCTTCATCGTTAGTCAAGCCTTTCTAATATAACAATAATACTTTCAACTTTGTTTTCATAGTATCAAAGACAAAACCCTAGCAGCCGCCATAGAAGATCGTTGCCAACCTTCGCAAAACCTCGTTACCGGCCTTCACAACCTTCGCATCTCTTTCCCTCAATTTCGCAAACCCTAGCACCTTTTCGTTTGCAAACCCTAACAACTTCGCACCTCTCTCTCCCCTTGTTTCACGCTGCCGACCCTCGTCGAACCCATATTTGCCACCACCGACCATCGACGACCCCTTCCCTAGGTCCGGCAACCATTGCTGACCTTCGTTGCAGCCTCTATGGTCCTTTCTTTGTCAGATCTAGTTCCTTACTCCTCTGCCCACAATTATTTTTTGTCTATCTCCTTCGCCATGTCAGAAGATAAGTTGGAAACTATTAGCACTCGGTTGAATAGATCCAACTACTCATACTGGTCAAATGCTATGGAAAATTTTTCTTCTTGTAAAAGGCCAATGGGGATATGTAACTAGCTCAACCGTCCGACCTACCAACCCTAAGGCTGAGGGGTATGATTCATCTATTGCCACTTGGGAGATGGAGAATGCACGGGTCTTTACTTTGGTTCCATAACTCTGTGGAGCCAAGTATTCGCATGAACTTCTCTAAATACACAACCGCTAAACAAGTGTGGGAATATATCTAGAATACGTACCTTCACATACCTCAGCTCCAATTTATCACCCTCCTGCTACTCTTGCCACATCTCCGTCCACTGGATCTATTTTTTCTCCATCCCAGGCTCTGTTTGATCAGTTTCCGTCAATTTCAGGCCATGGTTGTCTCTCCCAAGCATCAATCACATGCTTTTATGATTACCACTCACTCAGGTTCTCATCATTCTTATCTTTCAGGTATTTCACTTTCGACTTGGATATTTGATTCTGGTTCTTCCCACCATATGATGTCCAATTTATCTTGTCTTAGCAATTGTGTTTCCTCTTCATCTCCTATCACTGTTTGCACTGCTGATGGCTCTTTTATGCATGTTGTTTCCATTGGCTCAGTTGTTCCCTTTACTTCGTCCAGTTTGTCTGTTCATGATGTATTTTATATACTACAGCTGGCTGTTAGTCTACTGTCTGTTAGTTAGCGTTCTGACTTTGGTTTTGATATCCTTTTATCTTCAACTGGTTGGTTTGTTCAAGACCGGAAGTCGCATAAACATATTGGGATCCAGCGTAGAGCTGGTGACCTTTACAATCTGGAAAGCTTGTATATTCCCCTGGTGTCCACTGTTGTCATGTCTTCTTTTTCTTTAGATCAGCATTCTTCACCTTCGGTATTCTCGTTTAGGTCATTTGTCAAGTGATCGTTTAAAAATTTTAATTCAGTATGGTAGTTTAGGAAAAGTGTCGGTTGGTGATATTTCTAAGTACAGTAGTTGCAAACTTGCAAAAATATCCGTTTTACCTTTTAATAAAATATCATTTATTTCTACCTCTCCTTTCTCAATTGTCTATACTGACGTTTGGAGCCCTTCTCCCCTTGCCACCAAACGTCAGTATGGACAATTGAGAAAGGAATGGTAGAAATAGATGAACTTTTTATTAAAAGGTAAGGCGGACATTTTTGCAAGTTTACAACTACTGCACTTAGAAATATCACCAACAGACACTTTTTCTAAACTACGATGCTGAAATAAAATTTTTAAGCGATCACTTGACAAATGACCTAAACGAGAATGCCAAAGGTAAAAAGGTGAAGAATACTAATCTAAAGAAAAAGAAGACGTGGCAGCAGTGGACACCAGGGGAATATGCAAGCTCTCCAAAATGTAAAGGTCACTAGCTCTACGCTCGATCTCAATCTGCTTCTGTAACTTCCGGTCCTGAACAACACACCCAGTTGAAGATAAAAGGATATCAAAACCAAAGTCAGAATGCTGACTAACAGACAGCTGTGAACTGTGGTATATAAAAGATATCATGAATAAACAAACAGGTCAAAGTAAAGGGAACAACCGAACCAATGGAAACAATATGCATAAGAGAGCCATCGGCAATGCAAACAATGATAAGAGATGAAGAGGAAATACAATTGCTAAGACAAGATAAATTGGACATCATATGGTGGGAAGAATCAGAATCAAATATCCAAGTCGATGGTGAAATACTGAAAGATAAGAATGATGAGAACTTGAGTGAGTGGTAGTCATAGAAGCATGTGATTGATGCTTGGGGGAGACAAGCATGGCCTGAAATTGACGGAAACTGATCAAACAAAGCCTGGGTTGGAGGGAAAATATATCCAGTGGATGGAGATGTGGTAAGAGTAGCATGAGGGTGATAAACTAGAGCTAAGATATGTGAAGGTGCAATAAAGGAAGAATGGCTCTTCTGTGTTAACTTGGGGCATGCAGACTTCCAATGGCCCTTTTGACGACAGAACCTGCATTCATCTATGGCAACATGAGAGTTTGGCTTGCCCGTGACTTGAAACAAATGAGGAGGAGGAGGCAGCAGTGGAGGGCGAGAATGAACACCGCCGGAGCAGAACGTAGCAACAAAACTAATTGAGAGGGAATGGCCGTTTGAGCAACTTTCAACTGTCTCTTCTACAATGAGCTCGCGAACAGCCTCATCAACAGAGGGTAATGAGGAACGTTGAAGAATGGCACCACGAAGTGCCTCAAACTGATCACGGAGTGCCATGAAAAACTGTACTAGCCTCAGCTCTTCCTAATACTAAATATAACTATTGAGAAGCTGCAAGTCGGAGGGCTCCATAAGATCCAATTGATCCCAATAGGTTGTCATCTCAATGTAGAATTTATGGATGGATTTGTCATTTTTCTTGGCACTTCAAATAGTCATCTCTAATTCATAGCGTTTGGCAAAATTAGAAGTAAGATACATATTCTGGATATATTCCCACACTTATTTGGCAATCGTACATTTGGAGAAGTTCATGCCAATACTTGGCTCTACAGAGTTATGGAACCAAGTAAGGACGTGTGCATTCTCCATCTCCCAAGTTGTAATAGATAAATCATTCCCCTCAGCCTTGGGGTTGATAAGTCGGACGGTTGAGCCAATTACATATCCCCATTGGCCTTTTCCAAAAATAAAATTTTTCATAACATTTGACCAATATGAGTACTTAGATCCATTCAGCCGAATGCTAATAGTTTTGCAACATGTCTTCTGAGATAGAGAATGAGATACACACAAAATAATGCAGAGGAGCAAGGAACCAAATCTCACAAAGAATGGACCACAAAAGCTGTAGCAGAGGTCGATGATGGTCGCCGAACCTAGGGAAGGGGTCGGTGATGGTTACCTAACCTAAGGGAAGGGTCAGGAAGGGTCAGCAAGGGTCGGAGGTAGGGTTTTCATGGTTCGCGAAGTGTCTGCGAACCAAATCTGAGAAACGAAGGTCACAGAGGCTACAACGGAGGTCTGCGATGGTCACCGGACCTAGGGGAAGGGTCGGCGATGGTCTGTGGCGGCAAATAGGGGTTCAGCGAGAGTCGACGGCTGCAAACAAGGGGGGAGAAAGATATGAAGGTGCTAGGGTTTGCGAACGAGAAGGTGCTAGAGTTTGAGAAACTAAGGGAGAGAGATGCGAAGGTTGTGAAGGCCCACGACGAGGTTTTGCAAAGGCCGACGGCGATCTGCTATGGCAGCAGCTAGGGTTTTGGCTCTGATACCATGAAAGTAAAGCTAAAAATATTATTATTTTATTACAAAAACTTGAATAACAATGAAGAAATACATTATATATATAAGTTATAGAAAACCCTAATAATGGGAATAAGACTAACTAGGAAAAAAAATCCAAATAGTGGGTAAATAGTTCAATAATAATAATAGTATATTCTCACAATCCTAATAATGGGAAAGATCCTAATAATAGGTAAATATCCCAATAATAATAATAATAATATATTTTCACAATCCCAATAATGAAAAAATATTCCAATAATAATAATAATATATTCTCACAATGGTCTCCTTGTGGAGGTATGGAAATGCTTACTTAGGCGAAGTGAAAGTATCTTGGTTAACAAAATTATTTAATAAAATCATAATGGTTAGGAAAATACTCAAACAGTAGAGTATTCTAGTACCTATATATAAAAAAATAAAAAAGATATTTAAAATTGTAACAACTATAGAGGTAGCACCAAGAATCGGTTTTGAGTCCTTATCTCTTTGCCTTAGTTATGGATGAATTAACTACACATATTCAGGATGGTGTCCCGTGGTATATGTTGTTAGCTATAATATTGTCTTGGTAGATGAAACTAGCAGTGGAGTTAATGCTAAGCTAGAAATGTAAAAAGAAGCTTTGAAATCAAAAGAATTTTGAGCACGTAGGAACAAAACTGAATATATAAAATATAATTTTAGTAGTAATAAGAGTATTAATGGTAAAAAAGTAGAGATTCAAAATCAAGAGATATCTAAGAGTGAATATTTTCATTATCTAAGTTTGATTATTAACAAAGATGGAGGAGTTCTTTAAGAGTTTTAAGCGATAGACAGATACCTACAATATTAAATGAAAAATTTTATAGGACAGTTATTAAACCAGCAATTTTATATGAGACAGAATATTAGGCTACTAAGAAAGATCATATAAATAAGATGAGTGTTGCGGAAATGAAATATTAAGGTGGATATGTGGTAAAACTAGAAAAGATAATTAAGAATGAAAAGATTCACAGAATGGTAGGGATCGCAAAGAGAAAATAAATTAAGATGGTTTGGACACATACAACGTAAACCAGTTGAAGCAGAAATAAGAAAAAGTGATAAGATCATGAGTAATGAAAATATTAAGGAGAAGGGTAGGCCTAAATCGACATGGGATGATGTATTAAGAAAAATATATGAACCTATTAAAACTAACCAAAGATATAGCCCTTAACAAAGCAAAATGACATAAAAGGATTCGTGTAGCCGACCCCAATTGATTGGGACAAAAGCTTAGTTTGGTTTGATTTGGTTTGGTTTGGTTTCTTTAGATAGAATTGGTTTGTTTTGATAAACTTGGTTAGTTATGATTAGTTTAGGTACAATTAGATAAGATTGTTTGATTTTAATTTTTTTTTTTTTATCTTTTGTTATCTCAATGGTTTATTTAAAGGTCGTAAGCTTGTATTTTAGATAACTGATTGATAAAATAAAAATATTCTCTTTACAATTAGTATAAATTCCATTTCAACCCTAGGTGCAGATTCTTAGGTTTCTTTAAGTGCGAATTACTAAAGGCTTGTTGGTGATCGTGCTGCATCATCTATCTTATTCTGGATGGGAGCATGTAATGGAAGACGAAGTGCTTACCTTAAAGCAAAATGATAATTGGTATGTTATTGTGCGCATTAGGATGCTATGCGCATTGAAATGCTACTGTGCACATTTTGAGATATCTTGAAAGTTCGTTGAGTCGTAGTTTGTTATATCAAGATCATGGACATACTCAATTTGAGGGTTATACAGATACAGACTATGTTAGATCTCCATACGATAGGAGACCAACTATTAGCTACTATGTATTTGTTTTAAGTAGTTTAACATCATTAAAAGGTAAGAATCACAGCAATTGCCCGATTGCGTGCCAGGTCTAAATATAGAGTTACGGCTCATAACACTTACGAGTTGATTGAATTGGAGCACATGTTAGAGGAACTTGGATTGAAGTATTCCCAACTTATGCATTGACGTGTTATAACCAAGTTGCAAAATTCCCAACCTATGAATTGACATGTGATAACCAAGTTCAAGAGAACAAAATTAAAATTCATTTTGTTTTCAAGAGAAGCGGGGTCCCAAATTGTCGGATTTGCTCACCAAACCTAGTGTGGTTACCAAGGGATATATATTTGTACCAAGCTAGGTACATATGATATGTATGCACCTTGAGTGGGGAGTGTTGAGGCCCTTGAGGATTATTAACATCAATGTAGCATTACTTTCGATTTATATAAAAAGTCAAAGAAACTAGCTCAAGGGATTAAGTCATTAAGCTCTCTCATTTTTCTAATCTTTCTTCCTTACTTTAAGAATGACATTTCAACCAAAAGCAAGTAACAAACCAGAAAAGATAGGAGGCACCTGTCCAGAGAACATGGATTCTTCCATTTGATAAGCCAGTTTCGTACACAAGTTTACTGAAAGGCCTGACAATAATGAAATTGGCAAGGGGCTAACTTCCCGCATGACCATCAGTCTCTCATTGGACTGCAAGTTTGATCCAGGCAACAGCTCTGTAACTCCAGCAGAGGTCAACCAATTCACCACTGTTTCACAAGCAGGTTGTGCCATGGTGTGAGATACAACCCAAAACATACCAATTGATCTGTCATCCAGGTTCATGTAATCCATCATGCGATCCCCTGAAATAGAACCCAAAAGAATTAATAGAAAAGCATATCGGGCCACTACAGAAAAGGTCTAAACAATTTTCAGAATAATAATGTGGAGCCAAATGTAAAAGGTGATAACCAAGTACAGAATATTAAAACCTGCCCTTCAAAAGTAAAGAAATAAGAAAATACAAATAGTAAAATAGTAAAGTAGTGATTTAGGGATAAAGGAGGAGAGAAAGAAGAAGAGAGAAAGATAGAGAGAATATTATTAGAAAAATAATGAGACTTAACTTCACCTCTACACCCCACACAAGTATTTATATAAAAGACGCCAAACTAATTACAAAACGACCCTAACATACAAAAGCAATAATCTAACACTCTCCCTCAAGCTGGAGCATAGAGATCAAGCATGCCTAACTTGGAAAGAAGTTGTTGGAAAAGATTTGATTTTCTGAGCGAACATATAAAATGACAATTTGCTTCGTCATCATTAAGTCCCAAATAAAGTGGCAGTCAACCTCAATATTGCTAAGTACACTCATGGAACACAGGATTAATAGCAATAAATATGACTGCTTGATTATCACAAAACATCTCCATAGGACAAGACGTGATGCCAAAGTCATGAAGAAAAGAGCGAACCCACAACATTTCAGAGGCAGTATGGGCCAAGGCACAATACTCTGCTTCAGTACTAGAACAGGGAACAACATTCTGTTTTTTACTATGCCAAGTAACAAGATTACCACCAACGAAGGTACAATAGCAAGAGGTCAACCGTCTATCAAAGTGACTACCAGCCCAATCAACATCACTAAAACCAATCACAGACAAATGATTAGATAGCCAATATAACAATCCACAACCTGAGGCACTTTTCAAGTATCAAAGAATATGACAAACAGTATCAAAGTGTGACCGACGAGGAACATGCATAAACTGACTAACACCACCAACAGCATATGTGATATCAAGATGGGTGACCGTGAGGTAAATTAATTTCCCAACAAGCAGCCGATAACGATCAACATCTAGAAATAGTTCTTTATGTTCAGCATCGAGCGTAATAGTAGAATCCATAGGTGTATTAACCGGACAAGCACCAAGCAATCCAGTCTCAGAGAGAAGATCAAGAGTATACTTACGTTGGAATAAAGAGATACCTGAGAGGAACGAGTAACCTCAATCCCAAGAAACTAACGGAGAACGCCTAAGTCCTTGGTGTGAAAATGATTAGCCAAATATCGTTTTAAAGCAACAATACCAGCAGAATCATCACCAAAAATAATGATATCATCATCATAAACGATCAGCACAATAGTACCAGCAGAAGAGTGATGAACAAAAACTGAATGATCAGATGTGGAACGCCAAAAACTGTATGCAATGACAACATAGCTGAAGCGATCAAACCAGGCACAAGGAGATTGCCTCAGACCATATAGAGCCTTACGCAAGCAACAAACAAGATACTCACTGCCAGGTACAACATAGTAAGGGGCTGATCCATATAAACCTCTTTTTGAAGATCACTGTGAAGGAAGGCATTATTAATGTCAAGCTGTTATAATTGCCAAGAACGACTAACAGCAACAGATAGAAGAATCTGAACAAAGTTAAGGCGAGTCACAGGAGAAAACGTTTTCAAGTAATCAATGTCGTAGGTCTGAGAATAGCCTTTAGCAACCAAACGTGACTTGAGATGCTCAATAGAACCATCCGGATGGTACTTTACTCTATAAACCCAACGACATCCCACCGCTTCCTTCTCAGGTGGAAAAATGGTAAGCTCCCAAGTTTGATTCTTATATAGGGCATACATTTCCTCATCCATAGCAAGTTTCCAGCCAGACATGGACACAGCCTACTTGTAAGAAGTAAGAATAGAAACGGACGACAAAGTAGAACAAAAAGAATGAAGAAAAGATAACAAATGATCATAAGACACAAAGTGAGCAATAGGATGTTGGGTGCATGTGCGTTTCTCTCGGCGCAAAGCAATCAGTAAGTCATCGAAACTAGGAGCGAAGGAAATAGAAACCTCTATCGGAGAAGATGAAGAATCCGAGCCATATGAGACGATGGGCCTATCTTGAGATCGCTGATAAACCTGCAAAGGTGGGTTAGAGGGAGAAGATGGTGCCATAGGGAGATGTAGAAGAAGAGTAAGAGAAGAGAGAGACTCCCCCTTATGACAACAGATGAGATCAGAAGAAAGTTGACTACCAAAAAGAGTGAAGGGAGTGGACTCAAAGAAGGTCACATCAATACTCATGAAGTATTGGTGAGACTCTGAATAATAACACTGATAACCTTTTTTAGTACGAGAGTATCCAAGAAAGACACACTTACGTGCGCGAGGGGATAATTTATCATTACCAGGATTAAAAACATGCACAAAGGCAGTATAACTAAAAACACGAGTGAGAAAAGTGGAGAGTTAGGATATAACAATGAAAAAGGAGATTGGCGATCAAGAACAACAAAAGGCATGCGATTAATCAGATAACAAGCAGTAAAGACAGCATCACTCCAAAAGTGTTTTGGAACGAGGACATAAAATAACAAAGTCCGAGCAACATCTAGCAAATGATTATGCTTGCATTCAGCAACGCCATTCTGTTATGACGTGTGAGAGCACAAGTCGTTTGATGAATAATACCACGATCGACACAAAAAGAAGCAACAGTAAACTGCATATATTCTAACACATTATCAAATCGACTAACTTTGATGCGCTTGCCAAATTAAGTAAAAATTTTATTATAAAAAGTAGAGAGAGCATGAGACAATTTAGACCAGTGTTTCAACAAAAAAAAAAAAGCTAAATCATATGAGAGTAGTCATTAACAAAGATAGCAAAATAAAAATATCCACTAGTAGTTGGAGTTCGAGGACCCCAGATGTCTCTATAGACAACATCGAAGGACTCAGACCGACGATGATGGCTACGACTGGGAAAAGAACTACGGTTATACTTGCCTAATTGACATGCTTCGCACTCGAAACTGGGCGCAGGAGGTAAGTTAGAGATGGCTAACTTAAGCTTAGCTAATGAAGGATGGCCTATAAGCGAAAACACAACTGAAGAGGTGAAATAGTAGCAGTTAAAGTAGATGAAGTATGGAAAGAATAATCAAAATCAATGTCAAGATAATAGAGCCCATTCTTCTCACGCCCCAAAGTAATCATTTTAGTTTTGAGGTCCTAAAAGACACAAGAAGTAAGAGAAAAGATTACGGAGCACTGCATAGATTTAGTGAATTGACTAACCGATAGCAAGTTAAAAGGAGAATCATGAATATAAAGACTAGCATATAAGGCAAAAAAAGGGAGAGGGATGAAGGGCACCTTGCTCGTGATTCCGGCGAGAAGAGCCATAAGCTAAGACTATATGATTCTTAACATGAGTCAAATGAGAGAAAAAAGATAGATAACCAGATATATGAAAACTAGTGCCTGAATCAATGATTCAAGATTGAGAAGAGCCGTATGCAATATTACCCGAATTAGCTAAGGTAGTAGTAGAAGAGGGCGGCAGAATCTCACATAAGGTCTGAACAAGCGTGCTAAGCTGAATATGGAGAGCATCGAAAGAAGTCTGGACTTTAGCCATAGTAAACCAAGCAGATGAGAGGAGACCAAATGCAAAGAAGAGCAAACCAACAGTCACGATCGCGTGATAAATTTCAAGCAAAATCAAAGGAATCCAATTGGAAACCAAATAAGCCAAATCCCAACAATCCACAAGCTAAGATAACATCCAAAAATCCCTAATGAAGCCAATCAGATTGCCTAAGTCAACAGCAAGTGATATACAAAAAAATCGAACTGAAATACCCAAATCGAACTGTTGAAAACCAATTCGAACTCAAAAGCCAAGTGAAATACCAACTCGACCAACCAGAGCTAAAAATCAAGTACCAAATCTTAAAATTAACCACCAAAATTGCAAAATCGAACTCAAGTCCAAGCGAAACACCAAATCGCAGATAGCCGAAGTCGAAATCTCCAAGCGACAGCCCCAAATCGAACTGAAATCCCCAAATCGAACCCTCAAATTGACTAGAAATCCCAAAATCTACTCAAAATCAAGTCGAAACAGCAACCAAACCTGACGAAAACATTAGTGAATTTGGTTGCACTAATGTGCGGCTTGTGGCCACATTTTGGCTTCAATTAGTTTGAGGCCCCTTAAAAATATTACTTTTTTGCATCATTGACGAAAACAAAATTTACCCATTTATAGCTGCAGTTAAAATACATAACAAAATTGATGCCATATCAAAACTCAAAAGTGTCATTGTCTCTTATACACTAGGATTGTTTACATGCAAGAGTGCCCTATGCAAGATAAAGTAAACAGCATAAGCGGTTCACAGCAAAACCCACTAAAAGGTTCCAATATAGAATATTAATGGCAATGCCACGGGTAAGGATTGATTGGATACTATTCCAAAGTTCCAATGCGGATCTAATAAAAAATAAAATGCACATACCATTTTTTGTATTCATAAAACATCTATACCTTTGCTTACTTGTTTCCACCATTCATCTATTTGCTTCCCTTTCTGAAGCTGCTCATTGTTCAAATATTCTCGGGTTGATGCATTCAATGACCAAATGCGTAAGTTTTGACAACTGCTTATAAAATCAAGCAAAATACTTTGGGGATTATTAGGATCAGAGCTTCTATCTTCTTTATGAAAGGAAATAATCTTTCTGGTTGTCTCCACCTACCAGCAGAATAGAGATTGTAAGTCAAAGTACATCAGAAGTGATTGGCTTAAGCATAAAAAACAGTGAAAACTGAATAAACAGTGATTGGCTCAAGTATTAATCCACCAATCATTTTACATATATAATATACTAGTAGTAAAATAGTATAATTCAATAATTTTGATTTACCTTCAAAGAGGTATAACTATATATTTATAATGATAAAGAAGGATACAGAAAAGGAATAACATAACTTACAAATTAAATCACAATTAATAAAATTCTAATTTCCTAATATGTTGATTCCAGTAATCAACCCATAATTAATGAGATCATAATCCCCTAAAATATATTATTTCCAACACTCTCCCTCAAGCTGGGATAAAAAAATCAATCAAACTCAGCTTGACAATTGAAGATTTGAGCAAAGATGGTTCCACTGGACATGCTTAGGATCGGTCTTCTGACGTGGTTTCTCAGTTTTCAAAAACCAACTAGATTTTAGAAAAACGCTACAGAACAACAGTACCCGCAAAAAAAAAAAAAAAAACAATGCTACCAGAACAACATCGGTAGCCCCAAAAAACAATAGCAATGCTATCGGAACAACAACGGTAGCTACCAAAAACAAAAAAAATGCTAGCGGAACAATATCGGTAGCCACCAAAAACAAAAACAATTCTACCGAAACATCGGTGGCCCTCAAAATAAGAACAATGCTACTGAAATAGCATCGGTAGCCCCAAAAAAGAATAACAATGCTACCAGAATAATATCGGTAGCCACCAAAAACAAAAAGAATGCTACTGGAACATTGGTAGTCTCCAAAACCAAGAATAAAAACAAAAGAGTAATAATTCTTCAAAAATGCACTATCAAAGTCAACAATATAATATATTAAGACTTTAATGATACACCAATATCAAGGAAGTACAGTGATCTGGAACTCACAACCTACAACGGCGGGGAAGAAAAGGAACAACAATGGTTGCAAAAAAAAGAAAAACAAAAAGTAGTGGAGGTGAACAAAGACCAGCGGCAGTGGTGGTGAGGAAAATCCAACAACGGTGACAAAGACTTCAATGGTGACAGTATACCAGTGACAGATTCGTGATACTCGTGAAGGAATACCGGCGACAAAGGTGAAAAAACAGTGACAGCAGCTAGGGTTTTTGAACACTTTTTTTTTTATTCTTTTCTTCTTCATATTTTGGCTATGACACCAAGTAAAATAGCAAAATTCAATAATTTTGACTTACCTTCAAAGAGGTATAGATATATATATTTATAATGATAAAGAAAAATTACAGAAAAAAAAAGAAAATAACTTGCAAATCAAATTACAATTAATAAATCCTAATTTCATAATATGTTGATTCCAGTAATCAATTCATAATTAACGAGATCATAATCTCCTAAAATATATTATTTCCAACAATAGTAATGTATAAACAGTGAATAGATGTCCCAATGCACAAGTACTTGGGAGTAAATATATTATGAGACAAAAACTGGGACAGTGGTGCTATGTTTAGAGTGAAAGGAGAAAGATGGGAGGAAGTTATAGTGGCAGTTGAATCATAATAAATTTAAACAGTACAAATGCACCTTTCTTGAATCTGTATTTAAAGCATTCAACACCAGCTCAACCCGTATAATTTGCGCAAGCAACCACGTCACATGATTAGTCCTCAGAATATTTTGATCACCCTCTGCCAAACGAAAAACTAGCTTATCCACAAAGTCAACAAAATCTATGCACCCACTCTTCATGAGAAAATGGAATATGTCTGAAAAGACAAGCCACTCTTGCCAGCAATTTATATCTGCAATAAAACCGCAAGCCCAAAATTAAATTAGCTTTACAAAGAAAGATAAATAATGTGGACAAAAGAAAAAGAAATCCTGCGGCGTATCAGTCACATAACCTCCACCAAAGATATAACCAAATCTCGCTAGAGGATTATAAATAGAAAAGGCTAAAGAACGTACAAGGGGTTCAAGAGATCAGAGTTTGAGAGGAGAAAAGAGGAAGTGGTGCTCTTGGAAGGTATTCGGATGGCATTCTCATCTCAAACGTATTGGAATCTCTCTAGACGATGAGCGGCTAAAGGCCTTTATCCTAGGTTTTTAATGAAAATCTAGCCGAACGGTTTAGGATCTTGTTTTTTATTGTGGTTTTCATTTAACGATTCAATATTTGTATAACTTTAAGACGTCGATTTTGATCAATTGTTTTCTTTCTTTTAATCTATTCTCATTTTTGTTCTCTTTGATTGCAAATACAATGTTATTCAAACAGTTTAATGTTGTATATGATTGAAACATGAGATAAGCTAGCCTACGATAGGACGGATCGTGCCGAGTTTATTAAGAACAATCTGCGCCCTTCAAAGGTAGTTTATGCCGGGTTCTAATCATATACCTTTCTTGATGACTCCGTAAGAGCTTGTAGTCATAATAAGTCATAATTGAATGGGACGAAAGTCTTCCACATCAATACGTCTATTGAATCACAAGGCTATGATGGATTCACAATCCTAGGGTTTTCTTCTTATTATAGAACCAACTCTTTCTCAGTGCATTCTTTTACTTTTCATTCGAGCCAATCTCAAACCAAATAGTTTTCAAAAGTTGATCTAGGATTTAATTATAAAGCTACGCAATTTTGTCTTATTGTCCTTGTGAAACGATACTCAGTCTTAACCACTATTCTACGAAATAGTTGTTTTTACTCGGTTTTATAATTTATTTTTGGTGCAATAACGACTTGACCACAAGGACCATTTTAGATGAGTTTACATGCCAAAAGGCATAGAGCTGTGAAAGAAACCAATGAAAAAAACAAGGACTTTCAATGGAGGAAGTGAAGCATAAATAACGAAACCTACCACCTCCATTATCTCGATAGATCTGCATACCAACAGGAAAACAAAGTCTAAAACAATTTGATGGGCTAACTGGTAACCAGCCCTACCCATGATGTGTTAGGTATGGAAAGAGAGAAGCAAACCTAAGCCATAAGGAGCCCCTTTTTGGCATCTCCAAAAAGCTGTCTTTCTCAGTGCATTCCTCTCATTTACGTAACCCACAATTGAAACCTTCAATATTTTACGGTTCTCTAAATAATGTACAAATCTTTGCACATAGCAAGTATCTCGCTTTCATTCACCTGATAAGTGTTTCTCAAAGTGTGTAGTGGCTCTCTTTAAATATTTGTACATAAATTTCTTAGAATCTACATCATTTCATTTCTTGCAAATTCCCCATGATTCCTGTCTTTTGCACAAACAATTTCAATGATTTGGAGAGAGAGAGAGAGAGAGAGAATTATCTACTAAAATAAACTGTTTCCATGGTGTGTGTGTAGAGCATGAATTATTGGCTGGCCAGATTCTTCAAATCATCTTTAAAGAGGCAAGTTAAGTAATTTTACAAGTGTGCTCCTCACAATCTCTCCCTAAATTGAAGTGCTAGTGGGCTTAGGTCCAGCTAACCAGTGCTCAACGGGTTCAAATGGACCTGACACAGCTCAAGCATACCCTCAAGGCATCTAGATGGCCTGAGGATAACTCCATTGTTTCTTTGGAATTGGGGTTAAGACAGTGGGCTAGTAGTAGGGAAGTTAACTACTGGAGTTTACTGATAATTGGGAGAAATCATGGGAGAGAAGGCCTACTGAATTTTGCTGATAATGGGAGAAATCATGGGAGAGAAGGCTTTTGGGAGAAAAGACAGAGAAGACTTGGTTGTAGCTAAAATTATTAGTAGAAGTGATTGTTCAACAGCAGGAGCCCAAAAGAAAAATTCAATATGAAACTTCTAAAAAATCAGCTTCGTTCAGAATTTTTAAGTTGTTTTTGGCCCATAAGCAGAAAACATTAAGTGCTGCTAAAAAAGCTCTGGTTTAAAATTACCAGAGTGATTATGGCATGATTGACAAGGTCATCAGATGGCTAGATGGTTTTGTAGTAAGTTCTCGATTGTGGAATACTGAAAAGGCAGCAGTAAAGCTACTGCGGGAGGCTTGGCCTAATGGCAGGCTGGGTTGTGTCTAGGTTAAGAGATGACTACATGGGCTTATGAGATCAAATCCTATAGCTGCTAAGAGGGCTTTTATTAAGGAAGGATGATTTTAGGTGGCTGAAGGAAGAAAACAAGGTAGGAGGACACTTTAACCCACTGCTGCAGAGTGCTCTATTTTCTGTGGTATATGATTTTTGTCTTTTCTTGCAGCTTGTCATTGTGGTTAAGTTGAGGTTTCATTTGTAGAAGGAGAACATGAGGCCTTGGTTTGACTAGCGTTTAGACTCATTTAGTGCCTGAAGCGATGGCCATCATGCAGAAATAGTAGGTAGGCTTTAGAGGCTCAGCAAAGCTGAAGAAGAAGAAGAACATTCCAAATTCCAATCAGAAGAAAACAAAGCTAATGCCATAAAAAACAGCTACTGCTCTCAGTTGTTGCTTAAGCTAAGATGAATTGTTTTGGCTTCAAAAAATTGTAAGTAGCTCAATGCCTTCCACAGCATTATATTTTGACATCAATGTATGAAATGTTGTGCAATTAAACATCAGTAAGACGGCAATCTAAGCCATCAAGTCCAAATAGAATATATAATCTGCAAAAGAATGAATCATCCAATAACAAACCAGAAACATGTCACACCAAATGAGTAAATGCATATCAAGTTAGTAAATTATCACTAATACATTTTACTGTTTAGAAAAAAGAGGAACGAGTAAAATATTAGGCATGAGAATATTACCTGAATTTGTCAACTTCAATAACTCAACAATTCTATCAATTGTTGCCTCACAAATCATTTCAGAAGTAAAAACAGCACCAGGAGTAGGGCCTTGAGCATTAACCCTATAACAAGGAGCCACAAGAAGCACACGTTTCCACCAATCAGATGACGGAGAAGTACGAAGAGCATGCCTTATACATCGCAGAGCTCTCTCCCAGTCCAAACTTCCCCTCTGAATAGAAGCTGCAAGATCCTATAAAAACAACACAAAATTGGCGAACAGCCCAATTTATAGATCGTTTACTGTTTTTCATCCAGTATAAGATTTTTTAACGAGCAAAGTCCATTCTCATAAAAGTTTTAATGCACAACGTCCTTTTGGGACAAAAATACCTTAGAACAGATAAATTTATCTATGCATTTTCAAAACATGTATAAAGAACACAGATAAATTTATCTATTTTTTATTGAAAGCACATGTAAAAAATACAGATAAATTTACCTTTTTTAAAACATGTATAAAAAACACAGATAAATTTATCTGTTTTTTATTGAAAGCACATGTAAAAAACACAGATAAATTTATCTGTTTTTTATTGAAAGCACATGTAAAAAACACAAATAAATTTATCTGTCTTATTGAAAACACGTATAAAGAACACAGATAAATTTATCTGTGCTTTTTTAAAACATGTATAAAGAACACGGATAAATTTATCTGTCTTTTATTAAAAGCACATGTAAAGAACACATATAAATTTATTTGTCTTATTAAAAGCACGTATAAAGAACACAGATAAATTTATTTGTACTTTTTCAAAATATGTATAAAGAGCACAGATAAATTTATATGTCTTATTAAAAGTACGTATAAAGAACACAGATAAATTTATCTGTTATATATAAATAAACAGACAGATAAATTTATCTGTTTGCAGGATATTTTCGGAAAAAATCACACAATTGGACCTTGTGCGTTAAAATTTTTGTTTATAGATCTTGCACATTAAAACTTATTTTTTTGGACCTCTGACTGAAATTCCCTAAAAACATAAGAGACTATTAAGAAATTCATTTCAAAATTTTATTTTAATCCACTATTCAAAATGACTATTATTTTATCAAAAATGACCAAACAATAAGCAATTGCATATTTTTCTCAAAAGAAGACATGTATGTCAAAATATTGGACAATACGAAGACTAAAAAATGGATCAGAAGCTTTCAAGCACCACAAATGCCCAATGTAGTTTCTGCAAGAATAGGTTCAGTTTCATGCTATGGGAGAAAAAAAAAAAGAAAGAAAAGAGAGAAAGAAAAGGGAAGAAAAAAATCAAAACAAAACAAATTGTGGCTTATATACCAGAGAGGGAGAAATCCACAAGTGATTAAACATGAAACATCAAATCTTTATCTATTATAGTTGCAAAAATAACTTACTCAGAAAGGCTTAAGAGCTCAATTGTAGTTTTTAAGAATTCTTTTAACCTCATTTAGGTAAGTAATTATTGTGGTTCAAAATTCAATTGTGGAGCATGATAGGTGCTTAAATATGCCATTCAAGCCCGCAATTTACACTAGCAAAGTTCTCATTTTTGTGTTAATAATACGATTTTTGTAGTATTTATAGAGTTAGTATCGGAGAAGACAAAAAAAGAGAAAAATGCAATAAAATGAAGAAAATAGTGGAAAAGCAATTACCGGCAATTTCCGTTTGGAAGCTATTACCGGCAATTTCCGTCTGGAAGCTATTACCGGCAATTTCCGTATGGACGGGCGTCCAGACGGTTTTCAACAGAGTGATTTGCATCCGAACAGGATGCGAAAATTAGGGCTGCATGAACTTTAAATATTAGGTCAAACGCGAAAGCTTATAAAAAGGATGCAAAACAAGACATAAAGGGGGTCTCTAACGGGTGAAAAGAAGGGGCTAGCAGCTTTCCTAGGTTTTTAGATGAAACCCTATCCAAGTAATTTTGGTTTTTGCATTTAGTTCTAGTGTTTAATTATTCAAATTCAATGGTTGTATAAGATAAAGGTTTTAACTTCATTGATCTTATTCTTCATATTGAGAACATATGTTTATTTTTTGTGATTGTAAATACATAATGCAACGGTTATATTTCTTCTGTGATCGATACTTGAGATAGGATATGCTAAAAAGAAGACAAATCATGCTAAAAGATCGCATCAAAGGCAATCCATGCTAAGATCACATTCTCTATGCTTGACCATTGACCGCATGAATTTGTTAGACGATTACCGTTAGGGATTGTAGCCATAGCGGATCATGATTGAATTGAATAGTTAACCCTATACTAATACAATTGCATTTGTTACAAAGTTATGGTAGATTTGAAACCCTAATACTTTTCAAATTTGTAGATCTATTAGATTAGTTTTTATTATTTTATTTTATTCAAATCAGTTCCATGTCATAAACTCAATCAATTTCAATTTCAAATTAACTATAGGTACTAATATGAGAATACCGCAACTTAATCTTATTGTTCTTGTTAGAACGATACCTGGTCTTTACCACTATTTGACGGAGTAGTAGTTTTTACTTGATTTTAATTATTTATTATTGGTGCGGTAACGACACACATCAGAGCATATACTGTGCATTTTTCTATCGTTGATTTCGTAACAAATAAATATAGAATTTATAGTTGATGTACACAAAAAGGCCACCTATGAGAAAAGGCAGAAAGAGTGCAAATTTTAAACGTTAACTTTAGCCATCTTGTGGGCTTCCATGAATCATAGTGGCCATTTGTGAAATACATTTATCCTTCTTCTATTTTGTTAATAATGACATGCACCCCTCAGTTATTTGTCAACAGAGGGAAGCAAATATAATTTAATAATGACACTCACCCCTCAATTATTTGTCATCAGGGGCTGGCAAATGAGGTGAAAATTTTAATTACAAATATATATATATATATATTTGTAATTAAAATTTTCACCTCTATATATGTCATTTCCAGTAACACCAAAAGAAAAATTGTCCAAACACACCTGCACCTACATAATTGAGCCTTTAAGTTCCATACACCCAATAACTATTTGCAGTCACCTACAAATGAATAGCTACACTATAAAATCCAAAAAAAGTGTATAATTATCGCCAAAACTCCAAGTTTCTAATCTATGTAAAAATTGCTATCACAATTAGCATCTGTTACATCGCCAACTATCCCAAAAACTAAAACTGTTAGAAAATGGTCCAACAATGCATATCAAACTATCTAACACCCCTCTCACATGTAATCTTGTCTTACACGTGAAAAGACATATAGACTGAACTCAACAGGTGCACCAACAAACATAGTGTACAATAACAAATGTAACAAAAAAATACATATTAAGATAATTGAACCTAAGATCTCGTGGAACTAAAGCTCTAATACCATGTTAAGTCACCAATTGTCCCAAAAGTTTAAACTGTTAAGAAATGAGCCCAACAATGTATATCAAGCTATCCAACAACATCAATGACTAATAGAAAAGCACAGAAGAGAAAAGATATTCATATAGTTTTTATTATATATAGACAAAAAAGTGATACGATTAGGTTCTTAGAAGTATAATATGGCGGGCGTAGTACAAAAAAGGAGGAAAAAAAGGCGTATCAATATCATAAAGGACACGTATGATGGAATTGTAATTACAATTGAATCACCGATAAAAGACATGAATGAGTTGCCAATTACTGTAGGATTATACCAAGAGTCAACTTTGTGCTCATCTTTTTGCCTTAGTTATGAATGAACTGAAGAGACATTCACGATGATATTCCATATATGTTGTTCGCATATGATATTGTCTTAGCGAATAAAACTAAAAAAGGTAGTTAATACTAACTTAGAAACTTGGAGAGAAACATTAGAATTGTTAAGCCAACAATTGTCCCAAAACTCAAAACTATTAGGAAATAGATCCAACAATACATATCAAGCAATCCAGCACTCCCCCTCGCTTATAATCTTGTCTCACGTGTGGAGAGACAAAGAAACTGAACTAACCCGAACAGGTGCACCAACACACACAAACCATAGTGCACAATAACAAACACATATGAGATTTGAACTCAAAACCTTCTTGAATTAGAACTCTGATACCATGTTAAGTCCCCAATTGTCCCAAAGGATTAAACTATTAAGAAATGAGCCCAACAATGCACATCAAGTTATCCAAAAAAAATCAAAATGTTTTAAAATAAGTAGAAATAAAATTGACTATATCAAATGTAAATTTTGTAACAATAGAAATAGAAATGATGAATTAAAGATTGGCAACCATGAGATATCAAAAAGTGTACGACTTTTCCATTTAGGTCAATTATTAACAAGGGCAGAGTGATTGAATAATTGAAAATATTATAACTCATAAAATCAAAGTAGGCTATCTAAAGTAGAGAACTACTTCTAATATACTACTCGTGTTAGAGTAGTTCTTTTCTTATTTACTTCTCTAGTTTATGTCTAGAGGGTTTTCTTGTAATTTAGATATTTATTACTTTAATATAAATACTTAGAGATGAAGAGGACATATTAGAAAACCTTAAACTTATTTTTCTTCTTCTCTTCTCATTCTCTCTTCTTCCCTAACCTAAAAGCTCAAGTTTTATACTTCAACTTGGTATTAGAATGATCGATCCTGACCAAGGAGTGTCAAAAGTCATTTGGAGGCTCTATCGAAAGTGTTAGCCTCATCATATCGACGTTGACGATATGATGGCATCAATGTTTATACGGTCATAGGAATGAAACTAGCCTTGGAAGGGTTGATTTGCATTGATTTGATCAATTCTTTTGCATCATAGTTGGTTCTCCATGGCTGGTTGTTTATTAGTTCTTCCCATTTCACTTCGTAACTTGATTTGAAGGCAGTTTCTACTTCTTTGTTGATTTTTTCCCTCTGTTAACATTATTATGGCTAAAGGCAAAGTTTCTTTACTTTGGGATTGTGATATGGCCAAATTTATTACATCTACAAAATTAAATCGATTGAATTATCTAACTTGGGCACAAGCTGTCAAAATGTTTTTGTGGAAGACGAAATTAAAGTATGTGACTAATGCTCCATTACGTAATACTGATTTAAAATTCGAAAATTGGATATTTAAAGATTCTATTATTATATGATGGTTGTGGTATAGTATGAAGCCCAATATTGCAGCTACTGTTGAATTCTGTGACACTACTAAGAAGATTTAGGATTTCGTTGTTGACTCTTTTTCACATTAGAGTATTACAGCGAAAAGCCATTATCTCATAAACATGTTTCTCGTGTTTATGAGACCAATGAGCAAATCTTCACCACCAAGCAATCCGAAAAGCCATTATCTGAATATTACAGCGTTCTTAAGAATCTTTACGATGAATTTTCAAAGCTCTAACCCTTTACTACTGATCTCGCACAACAGCAACGCCACTAGGAGGACTTATCTGATAGCTTCCTTGCATTCTGTTTGGACCCTGAGCTCCGCAGGTTCAAAGATCATATTCTTGCTAGTGAGACCTTGGCCACTACAGCTAATGCTTATTCTCGACTTTCACGCTCTTTTTAGGATAGTCATCCATTATGCCTCACTCTGCTTCTTCCACTTTGGAGTCCTTGACTTTAGTTTCCACTGGTGGTTGTAGTAGCCCACGTGGTAGGCATGAGACATAGTTCTTGTGGTGCAACTCGTAGTGGTGGTCGAACAGGTGGCCGAGGTGGCTGGAAGTGTGATTATTGTGGGGGTACTAATTATACTGAACCCTACAATTAGCAAAAGTATGGGAAACCAAGTGATACTCATCAAATTACTGATTGTACATCTCATATTCCATCTCAGGCATCATCTGGTCAGTCCCTAGTTTTGGTTCTCATGATGCACTTATCACTCAACTTAGCGATCTCATTCAGGCATTGCGTACTGCTTATCCTTCTATCATTTCTACTGTTACTTCAGCTGATTCACATACAACTGCCTGTGCCGCTCTTTCGCCACTTTCATGGACTATAGATTCCAAACCTACTTCTCACATGTCTAGTAATCCCACTTTTATAATTTATTCTCTTTCAGTATAATATTATTTTAGCTGATGGTTCCTCTCGCATAATCTGTGGGAAAGCAGTTCTTCATCCCAATCAGTTTCTTGCTTTATCCTCTAGTCTCTATGTTCCCAATTTCCACTTTAATTTGCTTTCCGTTAGTCAATTAACAAAAGCTCTTTACATTACTCTATAACCTTTTCTCCTTGCACTTTTTAGTCTACAGACCAAGAAGATGATTGATTTGAGGCATGAGAAGGACGGTCTGTACTTTCTGAATACTGATCATGCATCACCCCACACCTCCTCTGCCTTTGAGTAGCTCTATTCCTCTTCTTCAATGGCATTTTCAGTTGGGTCACCCATCTTTAGCCAAACTAAAATTAGCTCTCCTATGTTGGGTTCTTCGTTTAGTTTAGAGTGTGAAATTTGCCAATTAGGCAAACAACATCGTAGCTCTTTTTCTTCTAATAGTCATGGTCGTAAGTGTATTTCTTTTGATGTAATCCATATTAATATTTAGGGTTCTTCTCGAACTCTTAGTACAAATGAATATTTCTATTTTATTATTTTTGTTGATGATTACTCTCATATGACTTGGTTAGTTTTAATGAATGACATATCTAAGTTGCCTCTTGTACGGGGATGACCCGTAAATTATATTTATTTGATGTATTAAACCTAGCCCGATCGCACCCGTCAATGTGCCAGCACCTAGAAAAGTGAACACACGTGAGCAAACCGGCAGCCAATTGCCGAAGGCCACTTCGATGATAAAATTAGAAGTTGAAAATAGATAATCACTCAAAGTAATTAAAGATAATCACTCTCACAGAAATTTTTCCTTTTTTTCGTCTGCCACTCCTTGGTCCTTGAGGTTTCTCTTCATAATAATAGGCAGTGTTCTCTTTCCCCTCTAAAACTCATGATGAATCCTTCTGACACTTCTGTCACCTAATCCTGCAGAGCGACTGCCTATTTTAGGTTTGACGATGTTGACACCCATCCACAGTTCCATCACCATTAATTTCCCCACCTCGGCCCATCCTCTAGCCAAGGTCCTAACGCTGAACGCGTTCCCCAAGGCCTGCAGTGCACTTGATGGAAAAGTGTCAGACCCTTGGGGCAATCTCATCACGGTCAAATCGCATTAAATGATGTACTTTCCAAAGCACATCATATTAAATGCATTGTCAGCGCTATAACTTGTGTCTGGAGGTCAGTCCTAAGCTAGCTCAGCCTAAGTCTAGCCCATATGGGCTGGGCCGAACTTCTTCTTAGGCCCTTTCTTTCTGGGCTTCGCGTTAAGTCGTTGCGTCCAGATCCCAAGTTCGGATATGGGCCTCAGTCCATCACCCTTTATTTGCCCCTCAGTTTTCCTTTTTCTTAGCATGAGGGGAACTGATCCGTCCCCACTCCTACCTCGGCTTCATTTATTATGCCACCGCCGCCATTCTTAAAGACGCTCTTGAATGTTATGCCTTGCCACGTGTCCACGCGTAATTCGTTTTTACGGTGTTTCGCTACTTCCCAATGACAATTATTCAACGCTTCGCTTATCTTGAAATAGAGCGACTGTTGGCCCTTGGTTTTTCGAGCTGAGATCTCTTTATAAATGGGGCCCCCATTTTCTCCTTCGAACCTCGACTTTTTCCGATCAACCTCTCAAAAACTTCATACTTTCCCTGATAAAGCGTCTCCAACTCTCTACCTCCATCACTGTCGTTCCGCCGCAGGACATTTGACCTCTGCCTCCGCCGTCACTCAAGACAAATCGTCGTTCGCCGTCGTCGTCCTCTGTTTTCTCAGTAAGTTCTTGGCTGCACTCATTCCCCATATATTTCTCTTCCCTTTTCATTTTTTCTTTCGTTTGTTTTGTTTTGTTTTCAAAACTAGGTTGAATCATACAAACCAAGGGCTCTTCCCTCTTCTTCCCCTTTTTCCTTTTGTTTCTGTCACGCCCAGTCATGGCTCGCAAGGGTAAGTTTGTAAAAGAAGTAAATACACATGCAGCCCTAGCAGCCTTTAGGACCTGATACTGTATCCCCCCATCGGTCACCCTTCGTTATTGTGACCCAAACATCCCCTGTTCTCCCTTCCTCCCCAGAGGAAATGAAGTGGGATTTCCCATCGCTTCGATCGTGGAGGCCGGGGTCCGCTTCCCGGTCGATCCCCTTCTAAGGGACATGCTTGCCACCTGCCACCTGCCACCTTACCTCCCGTCAAGTCTCCATCAATTTTATCAGAATTGTGATGGGGGTGGCTGAGATCAATCGTCGGTACGATTTGAATCTCGGCATTCCCGAAATATTTCATAGTTATACCATCGCTAGGAACGATGGTACTTACTACCTCCGGCAAAGGAGCGTGGCCCAACAGATGGTGCTCGACCTCCCTGAATTGGACAAGCATGGCGATGACTACATCCAGCTGGGAGGAGATTTGGAGTTTCTGCCCAACCGCGCTAGACATGCTGGCCGTTCGATCCCAAGGGTCCCAAGGAGTCCAGGCCTATTCAGCCTTATACCCCTTCATATACTTTTACTCTCTTCTTGCCTTGCTATTATTCTTGTCACTCATGTATGTTTTAACTTATTCTTGCAACTGCCTCCCTAACCAAGCAGAAGAAGAGACAAGCCAATTTTGCCGAGGTGCAGCACTGCATCAATCTTAGGGGAACTCGTTCGGCACCAAAACTGCTTGATTACATACCAAGCTACCGGCGGGTAATACGCCACCGTGAAGCTCGGCAACGAGATCCAGCACCACCCCCCGTACAAGAAGATTCTCCTTCGCCTCAACAGTAAGCAGAAGAAGAACCAAAACAGATGCCGAGGTAGCGGACCTTCGATCTGAGGGCGACCGTGCTTGGCCGAAGCATGGCCAGCACCTCGGCCACGCCTGCCGCAAGAATCATGGCACCACCGCCACCGCCACCGCAAAGGTCGTCTTCACAAATTCCTCCACCTCCTCCCACCCCGGTACTGAGACCTATACACGAACCGGCGGCGACCAAGGGAGCGGTTCGGGCTCGATCCTCATCTCCTCCCGAAGCAAGTCCGTCTCAACACCGCCGTCTGGTTCGGGGAGACGGTGCCTTGGTGGCAAGGTAACTCCATTAAGGGAGGGGGAACTAGCGGCTCCCACACCGTGGCTTCTGAAGTTCAATAGCCCGAGCCACCCACTCAACGTCAGCGACTCGTCAAAGACGGGCAAAGTCGCTGAATGCCTGGCGAGGGGGATGGCCCTCCCCCTGGACATTGACAATCACACTGGCTTGAATTTGCTAGGTCTCTTTGACAGAGTGAACCAACTCAGCATTGGGGTAAGCTCCTTTGGTATTGTCTATTACTGTCATTGGTCTTCCTTCTTTGTCCCATAAATTATTTGCATTCTCCTGTTGTTCTGTTTCCGCAACTCCAGGCTGTGACCGTGCTGCATAACCGTTTTGCCGAGGCGTCGAGGGAAACCAAGAAACTCGGCAAGGCCATAACGCAGTCAACCAAGCACGCACAAAGCCTGGAGGTTGACCTTTCCCACAACGCCTCAGCCCTTCAGGGGCTGGAGGCTCGACTAAAGACAGACGAGGAGGAGGAGAGGAGAGCGAAGGAGGAGGAGAGGAGGGTGAAGGAGGCAAGGAAGATCAAAGAAGAGGCAGCTGCTATCATTGCTACCAACGCCGAACTCCGGTCCTCGATCGCAGCCGCCCAAGCCGAGGCGGAGGCGCAGAGGAAGATAACCGCCGACCTCCAATCATCCAGGGCCGAACGTGATGACCTTCTCTGGCAACAAGGGTGGGATGAGTGTGGCGCCCATTTGGCCAATTAGGTGGTGGAACTCAAGACCGAGCTCCTTGCCTTTGGGTACAAACTGGGCTTGGAGAGGGCCGGGGTTCCTCTTGATTCCCCCTCTGAAGCGAGCCCCCAACAGAGGCTGATGCCGTTGCTTCCGCCAACGAACAAGTTGCCGAGGTGGACCCTACCGACCCTGAGGTCCCTCCAATGCTGCCTCTTCCCCGTCCAAGAGATGTTCAGGACACAACTACTAGCCGTCATGCTTTCGATTGGGAGGAGGTAGTGGAGATCCCCGATGACGGCCAAGAGGAAAGAGAGGGTGGAGGAGGCTGACTAGAAGTGGTAGACGAAGTCCAGTCTTGAGCGTACCTTTTTTTTTCTTGGGATCTCGGCCATTTCGCTCGTGTAAGGCCGTGCCTTATTATGTACTATCGCTTTTTGTAATGAAATGAAAATATGCTTTCTTGCTCCTTTGTTTTATCTCGACCCACCCCAAAAATTGTTTAACCCTGGGAGTCCGGACTCCTGAGAGTATGTTCTATCATCAAGGCCGAACGGGCCTTTACGGTAGGGGTTGTTAGAAATCCTGAGAGTGGTTCCAACTCCCGATAGGATGTTCTATCCTCAGGCCGAGTTGGCCTCCTTCAGCGAGAAGTTAGAAACCATAGCTCAAACCTAGTGCATCAATCTTAGATACATTAATCTCAAAAGGCAAAAAGCAGGTCCTTCGTTCATTATATCAACAAAACAGGTTCCATGTAGCAACAAAACAGGTTCCTTGTCCTTTTAGCGGCGACAAGGTGCAGGAGGCGCAGTACTTGGTGATAAAAAACCCTTAAGTTAGCCGAATTCCACGGCCGAGGGACTTTCTTTCCTTCTACATCTTCAAGGTAATAGGCACCGGGGCCCACAACTATTTTGACTCTGTATGGTCCTTCCCAATTCGGTCCCAGCTTCCCTTCCCCTGGCGTCTTCGTATTGCCCATCACTTTCCTTAAGACCGGGTCGCCGAGACCAAACTCTCTCAGCTTAACTCTCTTGTTATAAGCCCTGCTCATCTTTTGCTGATAAGATCCGATTCTGAATAATGCTGCTTCTCTCCTTTCCTCAATCAAATCTAGCTCTCGAGCTAACAGCTCCCCATTTTGTTCGAGGTTAAACGCGTCGGTCCTCATTGTTGGAAGGCCGATCTCAAGTGAAATTATGGCTTTAGTGCCATACGCCATTGAATATGGAGTTTCTCCAGTGGATCTGCGTGGGGTGATTCGGTAAGCCCATAACACGTGGGAAAGCTCCTCCACCCACCTTCCATTTGCTTTGTCAAGTCTCTTCTTGATCCCAGCCAGGATCGTTTTGTTTGAAGCCTCCGCCTATCCATTACACTAAGGGTAAGCTGGGGTAGAGTTGTAGAACTCTATTTTGAGCTCGGCACAGCATTGCCGAAATAACTTCCCGTCGAATTGTGTACTATTGTCTGAAATGAGAGCTCAGGGGATCTCGAACCTCGTAATGATACTCTTCCATACGAACTTTTTCATGTCTAACTCCCTTTGCGAGTGGTTCGGCTTCTATCCACTTAGTGAAGTAATCAATTGTTGCCACCATGAACTTTTTATTTCCAACCGCCCTGGGGAACAAGCCAACGATGTCTAGCCCCCATTACACAAATGGCCATGGGCTTGTTAACGGATTAAACTTCCCTGCGGGCTAATGGATAAAAGGGGAAAATAGTTGGCATTTTTCACATCGTTTCACGTATTGTTGAGCGTCCTTTAGCAAGTAGGGCCACCAATATCCTTGAGAAATTGCTCTGTGGGCAAGTGGCCGTCCCCCCATATGACCACCACAGATCCATCATGGATCTCATAGAGTAGGTCTTCCACTTGAGTGAGATGCACGCATAGAAGCTACGGTCCCGTATAGGAGCAACGGTACAGCTTGTCCGTTTGAGAGAGCCAAAACCGAGCCGACTTCAGCCTAACCTTGTGCACTTGCTTCCTCTCGGTTGGTAGTATGCCGTTTTTTAAGAATGAGATAATTAGATCCATCCAAGATGGTGACTATGACATTGAGAGGGCCTCCCATTGCTCATCATGCGAATTACGTATGCTCGAAGTCAGGAGGAACTGCACCAACACTGTCCTTTCGCCATTTCCTATCGTCGCCGAAGCGAGAGTAGCCAAGCTATCCGCATGGCTATTATTGGCTTGGCCTATTCGTTGTATCTTGATCGTCGTGAATTGTCCCATAACTTCCACTGCCCTCTTGAGGTATCTAGCCATCTGGTCATCTTTTGCCTCGTATTCTCCGTTCAGTTGGTTGACCACAAGTTGAGAATCACTATAAACTTCCAGTGCAGTGATGCCGAGCTTCTTTGCTGGTTCGAGCCTTGCTAGTAATGCCTCATACTCGGCCTCATTATTTGTAGCGTCGAAACCGAGACGTAAGGCTTGTTCCAATACTGACCGTTTGGGGACGTAAGGACCGTCCCCACTCCTGACCCTCGGTTGTTTGACGCCCCATCCACATGAAGACTCCAAAGTCCCTCCAAACGGATTGGTTCAAAGAGTTCGGCCACTGCTTGCTCTTCATTCCCCTTCCTTTCAAATTCGGCAACGAAATCAGCCAAAACCTGGGCCTTGATTGCGGATCTAGGTTGAAAACTGGCGCCATGTTCCCCTAATTCCACGGCCCACTTGGTCATCCTTCCTGTCAGGTCGGCCTTCGAGAACACGATTTTCAACGGATATTTGGTGAGCACGATGATGGCGTGGGCTTGAAAGTAGTGCTGTAGCTTCCGCGACGCAATGACTAACGCGTAGGCGAGCTTCTCTAGTGGTAGGTATCTCGTTTCTGATCTTGAGAGAGTGTGACCGACATAATATACTGGCATCTGCTGCTTTCCCTCTTCTCTAACAAGCACTGCGCTGACGGCATGTATAACACCTCCTTCTTTGGGGGTAGAGAGCAGAGGTGGAGAGAATAAATATATTTTCAACTCTTTGAGCGCTTGGTTGCATTATTCGTTCCAACATAATTTCTCTCATTTCTTTAGTGTCAAAAAGATTGGCCTACATTTATCGGGAACTCGGCTGATGAATCTGTTCAAAGCAGCCGTTATTCCTGTTAGTTTTTGGACCTCCTTCACGGTGTTCGGCCTTTGGACTCCTAGGATGGCCGTAATCTGATCCGGACTGGCTTCAATTCCTCGGTTGGTGACTAAGAATCCAAGAAATTTTCCCGATCCGACTCCAAAAGCGCACTTGGCCATGTTCAGACGTAAGTGATGGACTTTAAGGATGTCGAAGATACTTTAGAGGTCGGCCAAATGGTCCTCATTCATCCTGGACTTTACCACCATATCATCTATGTAGGCTTCCATCTTTTTTCCCAAGACTTCGGTGAACATCTTCGTGATCATTTGTTGGAAGGTTGCCCCTACGCTTTTTAGGCCGAACGACATGACCTTGTAGCAGTAGATACCTCGGGGGGTAATAAACGAGGTCTTCTCTTGGTCGCGATAACTCATGGTAATCTGGTGGTAACCCCGGTATGCATCTAAAAAACTCATGCGTTAGTGCCCCGCCGTTGAGTCAACGAGCTGATCAATATTTGGGAGAGGAAAACTATCCTTAAGGCAAGCTTTGTTTAGATTCGTGAAATCCACACACCCCCTCTATTTCCCGCATTTCTTCTTGACCATTACCGTATTGGACAGCCATTCTGGATACTGAACTTCCCTAATCGCTCTTGCTTCTAGCAACCTCCCCACCTCTTCGGCCACCGCCTTGGCGTGATGCGGCGCCGAGCGTCGCCCCTTCTGCTTCGCGGGCCTAGATGTGGGATTAACATTCGATGCATGAGAGATGTAGGTTGGATCAACGCCCAGCATCTCGTATGGGGTCCAAGTGAATTCCTCCAAGTTATGTCACAACAAATGGAGCAGCTCTTCTCTCTCATGCTCTGCCAAGGTGGAGCCGATCAAAAAAAACATTTCCTCATCGTTGTAGTGGACTCTAACCATCTCAAGTTTTTCTATAGCCTTGTTTCAGGCCTCCCTCCTGACATCCTCAAGGGCGGGCGCGTCGTCTGCCTCGATGATTTTCACTTCATCGGCCTACTCCCCAATGTTCAGGGCCGCCACGAAACACTGCTTGGAAATGGCCTGGTCCCCATACACAACCTCGATCCCTCCTATCGTGGGGAACTTCAACATTTGGTGATACGTAGAGGGGAAATCCTTTAATTCGTGTAACCACGTTCAGCCCACAATGGCATTGTAGGCCGAAGGCGCATCTACCACTAAAAAGTTTACCGTGAGCTCGGTTGTCCTAACTTTTACGGGCACAACGACTCTCGCCAAAGGCCAAACTGACTGGGAGTCGAAGCCAACGAGCGGAGTGTGTGACAGGGTTAGGTCTTGATCTCGAAGACCGAGCTTCTTAAAGAGGTCATAGTACATATCTCAACTGAGCTTCCCTGGTCAACCAGCACCCGCTTTACTTCGAAACCCAAAAGACTGAGGGATATTACCAGGGCGTCGTGTGGGTGCTGCACCCGTTCCAAATCCTCTTCCAAGAATGAAATTTGCCCTCCACAGCCGTCCGATCTCGACCTCTTGCTCGTTACTGCCTGCACCTTTGTTAGCCCAAGAGCTTTTTATTTTGATTTTGATGATTTTCATAATTCATTTTTTAAGAATAAATGGATTTAAAATCATAATATTTTATATTTTCAAAATGAAAGTATTAACACATTTTGAACAATACAGTTGACACCTTAGCCAAAGAAATGACTTATCTCTTAAAAAGATTAAAACACTTAAGTATTCTTGCATGAGAATATTTTGTATTGAACCCAATTGAAAATTAAGTCAAAACACTTTTTAGGCAAAGTATACTTGAAGCATATCAAGTGTGTCAACACCTATTGAACAAATGGTTTGACACCCTAACAGTTTCATGAAGTTAATCTTCAGGTATCAAAGCTTAGTGTCGACACAAACAAGTTGTGTCAACACAGAAGAGCTGAAGCCCTCAGGACTCAAAATGAGTCGACAAAAATAAGTTTTGTGTCGACACAACACAAAAGTGCTTCACACTTTCGGTATCTGGAATTTTGGATCGACACAAATGAAAATTGTGTCGACATAAAACAACTGAGGCCACCTGCAGATTTTGAGTGTCGACACAAAACAAAAATGAGTCGACACAAAAATTCCGAGCCCATCTGAAGAATTTCTGGTGTCGACACCAAAATCCAAATGTGCCGACACAAAAGAAGCGAGACTTCCCGCAGAATTTAGTGTCGACACCAAAGGCAAAATGAGTCGACACAAATGGTCCTCCCTGGATGCTGAAGTTTCAAACGAGTCAATACCAGATCCAAATGTGTCAACACCATGATGTTGGTGAAGTAGTGTGCAGAAATTGTGTCGACCCCTCAGAAAATTTGTGTCGACCCAACCACTTGAAGATTCCTACCCTAGACACTGTGTCGACACTAAAGGTATTTGTGTCGACACCAGCGACGGAAATTCAAATTCGCGACAGACCTCAACGGTTGAATTTTTAGCATTTATTACTCCCGCCTACCTCTGACGGTCATGAATGCACAATAGCTTATATAAGGAGTAACTTCTCAGCATTTACAAAATACTGGAGACTTACATTTACTGTTCTATTACTTGAATCAAACTTAGAATTCTCAAGCCCTCATTTATTGTTGAATCTCCAGCTCTTGTTCCTCATCTCTCTTTATTTTCTTATTTATTGTAAATCATTTCTGTAAAGAGAGTGGGTGTTTCTCATTAATACTTCTCATTTATTGTATTCAAGATTGAGTCACGCTTTGTCCTTTGAGTGAATGAGTAAATCTCATCAAAGAAGAGTTCAAGAGAAATTAGAAGAAAATAGGGAATTGTTTTCGTAGGATCTTCTTGAAGCTGTGTTAGGCTTTTGAATGTGCCCTTAAACATTCGGTTTACTTAAGCGAAGTTTTAAAGTTGTAAAGGCTTGAATTGCACACGTGAAGCATTCTATATAGTGGAAATACTCAAGGGAGAACTTGAAGAGTGGACGTAGGCATGGAAGAAGCTGAGCCATTATAAATCTTTGGTGTCCGGTTCAATCTCTCTATCCCTAATCTCTTCAATATTTGCATTACTTTAATTTTTGATTAAATTACTATATTTGTTTGCTTTATTAAAATGTTTTTGAAAAGATTTTTAAAATTGTTAGTTATTTTTTGAAGACCCAATTCACCCCCCTCTTGGGTTGCTTAGAACTAACAACCTTCATTACTTCGGCAATATGCCCCAACCTCTTCATTTGTGCTCGCATGGTACGCTTCTGCTCTGCCCCAACCATCCCGTGAATTACACAGATGACTTCATGGTTCACCGGCCTACACGAGGGATTGACTTTCGCCGTGGTGGGAGACCTTTGCCTATCTACTCCTTCCAGAAATTCTTTCAGATGCCCCTGCAGCACTAGATCCTCCAAATGTTTCTTGAAGGCTCGGCAATCTTCTGTCTTGTGACTCCGCTCCCGATGATAGGAGCATCTCCACCTGATGCCCCTCTCTATTGCTGATTGGACGACCGAATCGAGTAATCTTTCAGGTCACTGGAAATAGGGTCAATCCTTGATTTTGGGTAAAATTTTGTGAATTAACTCTTTGAATACTGCGTTCACGACTCCCCTGGATTTGGCTCCCAGCCTAATCGGCGCTTCCAACGGCACGGCCCTAGGCCTTTTACTTATTGGCACTGGGCTCGACTGTCTCACCCTCACTAGGCTGCTTCGTTTCATCCTCTCCAGGCTCAGTCTTCTCTCTCTGGGCTTCATTTCGATCTCTGCTCTCCCAACGTCCTCTTCTACCCTTACATACTACTCCACTTGACTCATTAATGCCGAGATGCCTTGAGGTGGTTTTTTGGTAAGAGAGGTCCTCAGCTTCCCTCCCGGCTGGAGCCTGTGTTTGAACGAGACGACCGGCAGCTCCTCGTTGCAATTTTCAATATCATTGTACACTTCCCAATATTTCCTCGTATAATCCCGCAACGACTCCTTTTTTCTCCTCCGCAACGCCATGAGTGAATCTATTTCTTTCAGGATCTTAGTATTCGTAACAAATCTCGCATCGAATCCCGTAGACAAGTCCTTCCAGCTTGTTATGCACCGAGCTGGGAGGTAGTCAAACCACCGCAGACCAGCTTCACCCAGGCTAAAGGGGAATACCTTGCACATGAGGGCGTCGTTTCCGCTCCACAACATCATCATTTGCCTGTAATGGCTGATGTGGGTGTGCGGGTCAGAACGACCGTCATAAGATTTGAACCTCGATAGAGAGAAACTGAGTGGATTGGTTCGGTCTATTCACTCGGAGAAGGGCGTGGCGACTGTCCCTTCCCAAACTTCGCTTGGTTCAGCCATGGTGTAGTATTCCGATACCGCTTCTTTGCATCCTCACGTTGGGATCTTTATCTTGTCTGGACTTTCTCAGAGTGTAGCTGCTTCCTTCCGTACTCGAAACCGCTCCTTTCTTGGTAAACTCCTTGATAATCTACCCCAATCCCAGGTTGGCCGCTTCCCTTTCTTCTTTACCTCTGGGTCCGGATGCCCCTGGTTTGCTGGAATGGGAATTCCCCAATGGGGCTTGGTGGTCCTGGTCCTGGCCCTGGCTCCGTAAAGTTGAGCGGAGCCTCAGGATTTCTTGCCCCATTGCACGGAGTGCGAACTCGTGGGCAAGATCATACTCGAGAATCCTGGCCGTTCCATGGAGGGGACTTTTTCCTTCCCTTCTTTGGTCTCTACGCTCTCCCGCAGCGCATGGCGTAGCATACTCGTCAAGGACAATGGGCACCTTTGATGGTGTCACCATAAATAGCTTCAGTGACTAGGTTCCCACAGACGGCCCCAAATGTACGGGGATAACCCGTAAATTATATTTGTTTGATAGATTGAACCTAGCCGGATCATACCCAACAATGTTCCAACACCTACAAAAGTGAACACACGTGAGCTAACCGGCGGCTAATTGCCGGAGGCCACTCCGATAATAAAGTTAAAAGTTGAAGATAGACAATCACTCAAAGTAATTGAAGATAATCACTCTCACATAGATTTTTCCTTTTTTTCGTTTGCCTCTCCTTGGTCCTTGAGGCTTCTCTTTATAATAATAGGCAGTGTTCTCTTTCCCCTCTAAAACTCATGATGAATCCTTCTGACACTTTTGTCACCTAGTCCTACAAAGCAACTGCCTATTTTAGGTTTAGCGGCGCTAACACCCATCCACAGTCCCATCACCATTAATTTCCCCACCTCGGCCCATCCTCTGGCCGAGGTCCTAGCGCTGAACGCGTTCCCCGAGGCCCGCGGTGCACTTGATGGGAAAGTGTCAGACCCTTAAGGAAGTCTCACCACGGTCAAGTCGCATTAAATGTTGTACTTTCCAAAGCACATCTTATTAAATGCATTGTCAGCGCTATAACTTGTCTGGAGGTCGGTCCCAAGCTAGCTCGGCCTGAGTCCAGCCCATATGGGCCGGGCCGAACTTTTTCTCAAGCCCTTTCTTTCTGGGCTTCGCATCGGGTCGTTTCGTCTGGACCCCAAGTTCGGATATGGGCCTCAGTCTATCCCCCTTCACCTCCTATTATTACCAACTTTCATAATGAGATCTCAAACACAATTTGCCAAACGCATCAAAATCTTGCTATCTAATAATACTTTATAATATATGCAATCTACGGTTGACTCTTTTGTGTGGATCGTGATATTATTCATTAAACTAGTTGTTTCCACACCTCTTAGCAAAATAATGTATAAGCATAAGTATCCAACACTTGTTAGATGTTGCACGTATTTTGTTATTCCAAATGCAAGTACCCAAACATTTTTAAGGTGATGTTCTTACTGCATGTCATCTCATTAATCGTATGCCTTCTGTGGTGTTGAACAATAGGTCGCCATTTTCCTTATTATACCCTAGTTCCTCGCCTTTTTCTCTCATTCCTCGAGGTATTTGGTGCATTATCTATGTTCATGTTCTTGATCTAGGTCTTGATAAGTTATCCATTTAGGCTTGCAATTGTGTTTTCCTTCAATACTGTCGCACTCAAAAGGGATATCGTTGCTATCATCCAGAATCTTGTTGCTATTTTGTTAATGCTGACATAACATTCTTTGAGACGATTTTCTTCTTTATTTATGTTGGTAAGGCATTATCCTCTTACCTTATCAGTTGTCTGAGGGAAAATTCACCACTCCTATGCTTCCTTTGCCAATTCCCCTTCCTGTGCAGGCACAATTTCTTCCTGTAAAGGTATATCACCGATCTCGAAATCAGCCTAATATACCTTTTGGCCCAACCACATCATCTGTCTCGTCTGCGGTCCTTCCTTTGGCTAATGACCCGGCTATTACTTTGCGGAGAGGTAAACATGCTCATACTCAGCATCTTATTGCTCAATATGCTTACTAGGATCGTGTCTCTCCTCGTTTTCATTCATTTACTTGTGTCTTGGCTATTGTCTCAAGTATTTCTTATAAGCATGCTATGTCTTTGCAAGAATGGAAACACACTGCATGAAGAAATGAGTGCTCTGCACCAGAATCAGACTTGAGAGCTTACTTCTCTCCTTACCGGCGAGCACACAGTGCATTGTCGTTGGGCGTACTCTTCAAATACCTTCTAGATGATTCGATTGAGCGTCTTAAGGCACGTTTAGTGGTTAAAGGGTACATTCAGGCTTTTGGCGTTGACTATTTGGAAACTTTTTCTCCCGTAGCTCATCTCAATTATGTTTGGATTCTTCTATCTGTGACGGTTAGTCGCTCTTGGCCAGCATATCAACTTGATATCAAGAACGCCTTTCTCCACAATGATCTTTAGGAGGAGGTATATTCGTATATATGGATCAACCACTTGGCTTTATTGCCTCTAGTAGTGAAATCTTGCTTGTCGTTTATGCAAGGCTATATATGGTCTGAAGTAGTTTCCCCGTGCTTAGTTTGATCGTTCATCATTGTTGTGCTTGCTTATGGTTTTCAATACTCCTCTGCGGATCATTCTTTCTTTTTTTTTCACTTCCCTAATGGCACCGTTATATTTATCATTTACGTTGATGACATCATTCTTTCTGGTAATGACTATACTAGTATTGTTGCCTTAGGCAACACTTAGGCCAAACTTTTCACACTAAGAATTTGGGTGTCCTTCAGTATTTTCTTGGCATTGAGATTACTCGCTTTTTTCATGGCATTTTTCTCTCAAAACGATAGCATGTTCTTGACCTATTATTTGAGACTAGCCTTCTTGGTGCTCGACCTGTTGATATTCTTATGGGTTCAACGGTTAAACTTGATGTTGATTCTTTGATCTCTTTTATGATGTTGGTTGTTATCGTTGCTTAGCTGGCAAATTAATTTATCTCGTAATTACTCGCCCTGACATTACCTATGTCGTCGGTGTGGTTAGTCAATTTATACATGCTCCTCATCAACCTCATTTTGATGTTGTTTATGAAATAATGCGATAGTGAAAGAGTGAACCCAGTCGCGGTCTGCTCTATCGGCCTTTTCGTTATTCATCTGTCGTGGGCTTTAGTGATACAGATTGAGCTGGCAATGATTCTGATCGACGGTGTACCTCTGGCTATTGCACCTTTGTTGGAGGAAACCTTATTACTTGGCATAGTAAAAAACAAGTTGTTGCCCGTTACAGTACTGAAACTGAATATCGTGCTTGGCCCATTCTGCATCCGAAGTGTTATGGGTTCGCTCTATTCTTATGGACTTTGGTGTTTGTGTTTCTTCTCCAGTGCAAATATTTTGTGATATTCAAGCTAATGTTTTCATTGCTAATAATCTAACCTTTCATGAGCAAACTAAGTATATCAAGGTTGATTGTCACTTCATTCATGATTTTTTTTTACGAAAGCAAATTGTCACTCCATATGTTCGCTCAAACAACCAATTAGGTGATATTTTCATGAAGCATTTAACTCGTTCTTCTTTTCAGCAGTTATCCTTCAAGCTAGGCATATTTGATCTCTATACTCCAGTTTGAAGGGAAGTGTTAGAGTAGTTCTTTTTCTTATTTACTTCTCTAGTTTATGTCTGGAGGGTTTTCTTGTCATTTAGACTTTGTTGCTTTAATATAAATACTTAGAGGTAAAGCGGAGAGGCTAGAAAACCTTAACCCTATATTTCTTATTCTCTTCTCACTATCTTTTATTCCTGAACCTAAAAAATCAAATTTCATACTTCAACTATTTAATCAATGGATGCCTACAAAATTGAGGGAAGATTTGATAGAACAATAAGGCCACCAATTCCATACAAGACAAAGTGATGGGCAACCAAAAAAAACTCGTAAATAAAATAAGTGTCAATAAAATAAGAATGTTAAGATAAATGTGTGATAAAACTAGGAGATAAAATTAGAAATGAAAACATTGACGAAATAATAACAGAATAGGTCAACCTAAATTGACATGAAATGTCACGGTAAAAAAAGTTATGGACTTGTTATATTTAACCGAACATGTAGCTCTTGACAGCGCTAAGTGAAAACAAACCAACAAGCAAACGCAACCCCGAATGCTTCGGATACCAGGCTTAGTTTTTGTTTAGTTAGTTAGCATACCAAAGTTTCAGCTCCACACGCCTCCCTCAACACCTCAAACCTCAACCAGTATTTCAGCATTCACATCACAGATTGTAAACATTTCTCTATCCACCGCTCTGTGGCCATGGTGCCTATGACAAAGATGTCTGCTACATCAAACTATCACCACCTCCATTCTCCATAGCATTTCCGTCACTGCCATTACATAGAAAAGCCACCTCTATATACCTTTCATACCACAAACACGAGCTTCAAAATTCGCCATTAACAAGACTGTCGTATTTTGTTTCCTTTTTATACTTTCTTTATTTTTTTTATAAGTAACAAAAAATTTATATAAAGGAACTAGGGGGATTCCACCAAAAAAAGGGGGGAGGAAACCCAAAAAAGGGGAGACAGCCAAATGGAGCTCCCACAAAAAAAGGGAAAAACTACAAAATCCCTACAATATCACAAAGATAACGACTCTATAAAATCAACCGTATAATTCAAGTATGAATATGAAAGTCACTTTTAGTTTCACCAGCATAATTCAAGTTTTTTTATCACTACCTATCCAGCCATCCTCCAATCTCAGTGTATAGTCTTTCTCTTCTTCTAGAAAGCAAACATGCACATCCGAAAATGTAAACACATAAGTTAATCAAATTTTGGGTTAGTCAAAGTGGCAGCTAGAATAACAAGACAACTTGGTAGCAATAATAGAGCTAACATCAATAGGTCAGGAGCATTCATTGCTAGTAATGCAACTTGAAATCAATGTGGTTTGTGAAGGCATAGAGAATAGATTAGACAAAAGTTATAGGTCGTATCAATTACAATAATAACATACATCTGCCCAATGAAAAACAAAAAGTAAATCATTTAAGGACGTTATTAATCGTTATTGTAAAGTAAACAAATATGGATAGGTCATTTAATAACATACATCCACCGATAATTTCCTCAGCACTCCCCCTACAAGCTAGAGCATAGATGTCTACCACACCAAGCTTGTTACAAAGATGTAAGAATTGGCTCGATATTAGCCTAGAGATTTCCTTAGGAATCATAGACTCGTATGATCTAAGATAAGAAGTCACAATCTGCTTCTTCATAACCATGTCTTGAATAAAATAATAATCACCTTCAATATACTTCATCCTCCCGTGAAATATGGATTATTAGCGACGTAAATAGCTACTTGATTGTCAAAAAACATATTCAGTATGTGTACGATTAGAAAAGCCAATCTTTTGATTCTATTGTAACAATGATCTCACCCACAACATTGTACATGTTGCATGAACCATATCTGAGTATTCCAATTCTGCACTAGGTTATACTGCAGGTGCTTGTTTCTTACTCTTCCGAGTAACCATATTCGTAAGCACACAAGGCACCACACAAGGCACCACAAAAGGCACAAACAACATACAGGTGATTTGTCAAGGTGATCTCCTACTGAGTAAATGTAACGATAACTAAATTGTTAGATGGGTTTAGATGCTAAATTATTATCTGCATCTCCCTTCACATATCTCAACAGAATCACAACCACCTATTTTTCACACCTCAGAGCTTGCATAAATTGACTTAATACTCCAACAGCAAAATCAACTTCTGGTTATGTCAAGGTAAGCAACTATGGAGGCTGAGATCAAGTCAAGACCTAGAAATATGAGATGGGAGATGGTCAATCCTTAGACAGAGGGTGGAGCCTCTATTTTGGAGTATTTCCAAATTATTTTACCCTCCATTAAAATAAAAGGATGACTTTTTTAGGCTTTTAGGGGTCTCAAAGCTTCCCTATTTGGCTCTGGGTTTTCACTTGTTTAATACTTTAATTTTTCTTTGAGAAGGATATCTAATCTTCTTTGCATTCTCTTATCTTTTGCGTTGTCAAAGAAGTTTAGTGGTTTTTTATCATTAAAAAGCATCACATTGCTAAGTTTGCATAAAGAGACAACAGAAAAGTTATTACCTCTCCATGCAAAGGTTCTCCAAGAACACTTGGGTATGTGATTGGTGAATATCTCATGTTAGTCACTGCTTCTCCTGACACATTAGAAGTGGCCTGAGACAAAAGCCGTTGGGTTCCAAATGTAGGGCAGTGAAGGTGTTGATCTAACATCTGCATGTGCATAGCCATCATATCTCGCCTCCTATGGATCTCCAGAATAAGTGTAAACAATGCTTCATCATCTGGTATGTTTTCTATAAACTGTAAGCCACTTCGCAACAATTCATAGAAAGGCACACGGCATTTATCATCCTCGACCAACAGCCAGATCACATCTAAACAAATGTGCAACCATTCAATGAGGGCTTTATCAGGTTTCCAGTTTTTTGGGCCATCGAATTCATCAACCCCCTGTTGTCTTTGGTCCCAATTAACCAGCCAATTCAGCACATGGTGGAAGATTTCAGCCTGAGTAACTGGCCTTAAATTCGATTGAAGACCAGTTAAAATAATCTTGCAGCATAACTGACGTAGACTACTTATAGCATTATCTCTTATTGACAAATTCCCCCTGGTTGTGGACTGTTGTCCTGTGCAGGTGACATCAGATGATTTCATAGGTGATAAAGTCGCACAAGATGATGGTTCATTTGCTGACTGAGCAGGGGATCCAATACCATGAACCGAAGGCAAAGGAGATGCAGGATTTGAAGACTGAAAATTAGAGGAACTGGGTATTGTGCTTGAAGATGGTAACATCCCAGACTGTGATAAACTTGTAGAAGGGACAGCAGCCATGGATTGACTCCCTTGAACAATTGACATCTCTGCAGAGGAAACTGAAGAAAGAAGAGAAGGCAAGAATGTATCCCAGTGTATGTAACCTATACTGCACAAACTGCGTAAAGCAAATAGAAGGAATTCTGCCCGGGGTGCATGACTGCTACACTGAATAACCAGAGAAATAAGAACGGATTCCGTCACAGCACGCAATTGCTCCAGGTCCTGAAAAATAAGACACAGCACCGATAAAACATTCAATGTTGTAGAATAAATTAGGTGACACAGAAAAGGGAAAAATCAACAGATCCAAAAGTGTGGTGCAATAAATTTAATTTTAAAATCAAAACTTACAGGAAACTGACTCTGAAGCTGCTCAAAATCTATAAGGAATTGCTCATTCCGTGGAGGAAGCTCTCTGTTAACAGCAGTTACACGCTTCTGTGTTTTGTTCCTAAACATTATTTACATTGTTATGTTCCAAAACATGAACATTTGGAAACTGTTGAATGTAGAACATAGAAAAAGCAATCATGATTTCAATAGAATACCACAACAATATTTATACACTTCCATGGAAGGAAATTCTCCCATAGCAACAAGAATCGATATATATCATACTACTGATGAGGCCGTTGGTCATTGTAGTGATGTAATCTCTGTCCATCATCACTTGTCAGTCTTTGTTAATTTCTATCCAGCTAACTTCCTAGCTTCCCATTATTATAGTTGCAGAGTTTCCCAGTTCTCAGTTTTGGCATCAGTACTGTATCCAGTTTAAGCCTTACTAACACTTGAACTGTGGATCATGGAGAGAACAGATTCCAAGAAGGAAATTGCCTGAACATAATCAAAGAAAGGAATTACATGAAGAAGGTGATCGTTTATTACATGTAGAAGGTGATCATTTCATGTACCACCCAACAACACGGTTGTATGAAGATGTTAAATGAGAACATTTTCCTTAGGGATTGTCTCAAACCATAAGATGTCGAATCAAACTATGGCAGAAAGCTATTCACCAAAACTACAAACCACAGTGTGTACATATAGAACCACATCTAGTTCCTCCATTTAGGAATCATGCTGTTGACTAGCTTTTGGGGTTTTCTAAGTGACCCTTGACCAAATTACATGGTGTTCAACCAAATTACATGGTGTTGGCTTATTAGAGAAATCCATAAAATCAAAGCGATGGTAGGTTTATATACTTGAGACTTTTCTTGGTGGGAGTGCGATATTATATGACCTTGCCCAGTTCAGTTAAGGTGGGTATGCATTATATTCACACACACACACACACACATCATATGATTACTATAATATTTAAGAGGTTATTATACATTAACATTTGATAGAATCTTGAGTAACGATCAAATAAACGCCAGATAACACTTTAATAGATATTCTTGCAGGGCATCTGTCCCTTTTCATCTCTTAGGCGAATGGGGTTTTCTTTTATTAAAGAAGAGTTTTAATCCACAGAGAGAGAGAGAGAGAGA
>JAOTRH010000024.1:5816032-5837609 GCA_034768845.1 Heliamphora exappendiculata | reverse complement strand
ATGTTCCGAAGCCTGCCTGCAGAATTTTGGTGTCGACCCCAAGAAGATTCATGTCGACACAAAACTACCGAGGCTTCTTGCAGAGATTTAGTGTCGACACCAAAGACAAGTTGAGTCGACACCAAATGGTTCCTCCGGGTGTTGAAGATTCAAATGTGTCGACATCGGGTTTATTTGTGTCGACCCTAGAACGTTGGAAGGTAAAATGCAGAATTTGTGTCGACCCCTTAGAACATTCGTGTCGACCTAACTATTTGAAGAACTCTGCCCTAAACACGTTGTGTTGATGCCAAAGATATTTGTGTCGACCCTAAAGATGGAAATTTAAATTTTGGCAGATCTCAACGGTTGGATTTTTAGCATTTATTGCCCCCACCTACCTCAAACGGTCAAGAACTCACAATAACTTATATAAGGAGTTACTTCTCAGCATTTAATAGACAGAAGAGATAGACTTGCATTTTATTACTCTATTGCTCAAATTTATTAAGCTCATATTTATTGCTGTAACTTATGTTCCTGTTCCTTATCTCTCTTTACCGTTTCATTTATTATAAATCTATCTTGTAAAGAGAGTGAGTGTTTCTTATTCATTATATATCATTTTTGTAATCTAGGGTGAGTCACCCTGTTAGCCTTTGAGTGAGTGAGTGAAACTCATCAAAGAAGAGTTCAAGAGAGATTAGAAGAAAATAGGAGCTTATTTTCATAGGATCTTCTTGAAACTGTAACAGGCTTGTGAATGTGCCCGTAAACATTCAAATAGCTCAAGTGAAATTTTAAAACTTGTAAAGGCTTGGAATACGCCAGGATGTATTCTAGATAGTGGAAATACTCAAGGGAGATCTTGAGGAGTGGATATAGGTTAGGATAAAGCCGAACCACTATAAATCTGTGGTGTCTGGTTCTATTTCTCTATCTCTCATCTTTTAATATTTGCATTGATTAAATACTTGCATACCCTGCCTTATTGCAATATTAAAAGATTTTTGAAAAAGATTTAAATTCTTTATTGCTAGAAAAGACCTAATTCACCCCCCTCTTGGGTTGCCTAGATCTAACACGGAGAATGGAAAAAAAGTTATCAGAGAAGAATGGGGTCTTACCCTGAGACTTGATCGGTTTCGGTGCTTTCTTTTCCTTTTTCAAGGTCAGGGCAGCACGGAGGATTTGCTGGTCTGGAAAAATTCTAAATAGAACACTCTTGGACAATTCAAGAAATTGATTTTGAATGAAGTATTGCCACTAGGGGTTGATGTCCAAGGAGGAATCAGAAAATTCATCAGAAGCTTGCAACTTGAAAGAGTTCTTGAGAAAAGGGAAAACTCTGCTCACGGTCTTGATTTCATCCATGTCTAGAATGAGTCTTCTAGTGAAGGAATCATTCTCAGACTCAAAAGGAGGAAATGGGTACTAATTAGGTTAGGCCAAACTAGCGTGCCATTTGTGGCGTATTATAGAATTCACCCCAGCATTTGTTGTTGTTGGGAGTAAAGCAAAGATCGTATGGCAAATCCCGCAAAATCAAAAAATTAGCATAAATTTCTCTTTGTTCTTGATTGGTATTATCAAGTTCAGAAGTAGGGGTACGTAACCATGAAGGGCCCATAGATCGAAGGAAAATGAGTCATTGACGAGACCCAAGAGTAATCAAACCCTCGTAGAAGAAAGTGAAGTAGTCATTAAAAGAGTGAGGTTCTAGGTCAAGAGAGTCAAACATTTAAGAGGAGGTCCAGAAGGAAAGTCAGGGAAGAGCCGAGAAAAATAGCACCAAAGTCACGTATGCAATAATCAGAGTGGCCCAGAGTCAATATTAAATTAGTTGTCAATCATTTTTTTCATACCCCTATAAAGGTGAGCAAGAACCAGAGGGCTTAATGCCATTTCTTGGCCTGAGGCAAGGGCTTTGGCCAACTCTGTAAAATCTTTGGTGATTTTTAGAGAGGGGACACATAACATAAACTTGTTTAACTAGTAAATGAGGAAGGAGATATGTTCGGCATCAGTAATAGGGCTAGAAGGTTTTCCTTGGTTCACTATAAGAAATTGGCCATATGACATATCTTTTGGGGTAGGGTAAGTGAAGGAAAGATTTGGACAAGAGATTAAAGCATTTGCTTCCTCACCGTGAGGTTGTAGTCCAACAATAAAGGCCAAATCTTGAAGGATATGAAATATAAAGCTAACATGAAAAAAGAAAGAGTATGTAGAAGGGGAGTAAAATTGTAGGGGCAAAAATCAAAATTTTGTCTACTTGGAATGGTACACAGCTAAGCAGGAACAAACTTTGCCGGAACTAACCGCCGACTCTCTTCTCACAGTCCTACTTGCCACGTCAAGTAACGATCTACACACATTTGAATGAGCTGATCGTAATTCGCGGGATAATCTTCTAAGCAGTACAACATTGTATGCCAATATAATCAACAACAATAACAGAGAAAAGAGGAGGGCAAAGGCAATATACCACAAAAACAAATCACCAAGATAGCTGTCCCACTTCACAAGCACATTCTCCTATTGAAAGTGAAAATGGGAAAACAACGTTTTATAACAACAGGGATAGCGTACTGTGAAGCTATCCAATTTGAAATTCAAATTTTAAAATGAGTGAAACTTTTCCCGCTTAAATAGGACAGAATCAACCCTGTTTAATAATGATAAACAGGCACCATAGGTGGTCAAGTATCACTTGGAAGAATCTAATATCAAAAGGGGTCCTACATATTGTAAAATGAAGGATTATCTGAAGTATTCTATTAGTGAGATGTCAGAAGATTCTGTAATGAGACCGTCGTCTATCAATGTGATGTCAAAAAAATACAATAGAGAACATGCTGATGTTTGGCACTGTGCCCCTAGTAGTGATGTTCCAATTCTCTCCCAGTTCATGTCTCTTCGTTTACCGGAAAGGAGGTCGAATCTATTGATTGGAGATTTTGGAGAATCTGGATCAGTCATTGATAAACGTAGAGATCGTCCAAGTGTGTCCGAGATTGATATACGAAGAGAAGGAGTTGGTATAACGGAGTTGGACCTTAGACTGTCCGTTTCTGAGGTTGGAATTAGAAAAGATGAAGTGGAGAGAAAGGGTTCTGTTATCATGGACCCTCAAGAACTGTCTAATATATTAAGAAATATAATAATGAGTGTTAAAAATTGTGATGAGAGTAGAGAGGTAATTACAGATGAAAATGGTAATATTATAAACAAATGAAATATTCAAAAATTTCGTTTGCACATTTGACAATTTACAGTGTATATTTGCATAGAATGCACTTGTTAAAAAAATTAAAATTATTTTTTTAATAATTTAATGTATGCCTCGCAAAGTTTCATCCCCTAAAGGGTTTAACATGGATCATTCCCTCCCTCAATATATATTTAATAATAAATTAAATAATTAAAAAAAAATTACCATGTAGATTTATGTATTGCAAAGTTTCATCCCCTAGAGAGTTTAACAGGATTCACATCCATCCCTGAATAGATATTTAATAATAAATTAAATAATTAAAAATAAAAAAAATTAACATATTAATTTATGCCTTGCAGAGTTTCATTCCCGGAGAGTTTAATAGGATTGATTCCCTCCCTGAATAGATATTTAATAATAAATTAAATAATTAAAAATAAAATAATTTTTTGAAAAATAAAATAAAAAAATTTACCTCATTAGTACAACCATTATTGTAACTCATTTCTACGAAGTGTCATGTCAATGTATAGTATATACTAATTTTGAATTTCAAAATTCAAACCCCCTGCCAGTATAATATATTTAGCATAGACAAATTTAATTCCAAATGAAATGTTTAAAAATTTAACTATCACATTTAACCACTCGCCTTAAACAAAATTAATAGATATTTTCATTAATAAATTCAAAATGTAATAAATTTAAAAAAAATAACATATTAATTTATGCCTCGCAGAGTTTTATACCCTCGAGGGTATAACAGGATTGATTCCATCCATGAATAGATATTTAATAATTTTTTAAATAATTAAAAAATAAAATAAAAAATAACATTTATCTGTTTATTTACCAAAATTCCATTAATAAAACGTAGTCGTTTGGGTCCCGGTATCTCCTCTGGTGGGTTCTATGGAAGTTCTCACCTAGGGTCTCAGGCTTTACTGGTAATACTATAAGTAAGAAGAATGAGTATAAAAAAGAGATGATTTTAGGGGCAAAACCTAATATAATATTACAGGTTTTGCCCCGAGCGCCACGTGTCCCACCTCCACGTGGATGGTGTCATAAAGTAGGTGGGACCCACACGGAATAGAATGTGTTGTTTGCTAATATATCCCATTGATATGTAGTGGAGGACAGCTGTCACCGACAATATTTAAAAACTAATAGTAAAAGGTACACCCACAGTTTTAAGCGGGAAAAGTTCCATCCATTTTAAAATTTGAATTTCAAATTGGATAGCTTCATGAGTACGCTATCCCTGTTGTTATAAAACGTTGTTTTGCTATTTTCACTTTCAAGAGGAGAATATGCTCGTGAAGTAGGACAACTATCTTGGTGATTTTCTTTTGTGGTATATTACCTTTGCCCTCATCTTTTCTCTGTTATTGCTGTTGATTGCATTGGCATGCAATGTTGTACTACTTAGAAGATAATCTCGTGAATTACGGTCAGTTTATTCAAATGTGTGTAGATCGTTACTTGACATGGCAAATAGGACTGTGGAAGAGAGCTGGCGGTTAGTTCCAGCGAAATTTGTTCCAGCGTGCGAGGAAGAGAGGGAGTTAATATCAAAACTAAGGTCTCTCAACAGAAGGCTTAACAGAGGTAAGAGGAATTTCAGATCTGTTAGAATATCTTCTTTCGAGTCTTTCATAAAAAATGGACGGAGCAGCAAGCAGTCCGTATCGTACCCCCTTTACTTATCGAAAAACCAGTCATCTAGGAGGTAGTGGATTTAAGCTAATTACCGTAGACGTGCTCCCTATCGTCCTTATGCTTTCCACATGCGTTATGTGCAGAATATTCTCAGATATATTAAAAGGACTAAGAGGAGTGCCAAAAAACTGCAAGTATATGATGAACAGATGAAGGAGATATTTTTAAACAATAAAGGCGTGTCGAGGTTGCTTAATGGATTTGATTTGGAAAATAAGAGGTCTGATCGCCAATCAGATAAAATTGTTGTGAATGGGATAAAATTAATTTTGAATATATCTCTGGGGGCTGAGGCAAAGAAGCTTGATGTTGCAAAACATATCCTATTATTCATTGTAAGTGACAATGCCCCATCTGATACTGTTCCCACACCGGATAAGATGTTTATTGGTGTTGATAAGGGTAACCTAGAGACCTGGATAGTGGACCCAGATCAGTTCGATGGATTCTAGATGCTGAATAAACTAAGGTATAAGCTTATCGGTGGAAAGAAAGATGAATATGTTCGGCATGGACTAGAAGTTGTGGATCGTTTCTGTCCTATTGATGTGTTGACAGATTACAAAGACACGTTGTTAGGAAACATGAGAAGTGTTCAGAAGGGGCTCTGTACTTGGTGACTACTACTGTTAGTTCTAAAGAGTGTAAATATACCTTAAGATGTCAAGTGTATTTTAAAACTATTTAGTTTATTAATGCCATGGGGTAAATTAATGCCTCTTTTATTGTATTGTAATGTTCAGGTTAATGGAGGTGGACGATATAAAAATCGGTGTTGTGGAAGGTATATTAGCTAGTGATTTCACTTCAATAGAACTTGTATTGCCTAACTTGTTTTATCAATTGAGATTGAGATATGCGCACAAGAGTATTAAGGTGGATAAAATATTAATAAAATATTCACTTTATGTGCTCCCAATGCTAATGGGTTGGTCAGAATAAATGTTTATGACCGAAGGTTAGACGGCAATGACAATCTGCAGGCTTATTGTGTATTTCCTGTAGATTGTCAGTATGAGTTAATTTATTATAGGAATGAATATTATTCTATTAATAATAAACATGCACCATGGGTGGTCAAGTATCGCCTGGATGAATCTAATATCAAAAGGGGTGTTATATATTGTAAAATGAAGGGTTATATGAAGTATTCTACTAGTGAGATGTTAGAAGATTCTGTAATGAGACTGCCGTCTATTAATATGATGTCAAAAAAATATAATAGAGAACATGTTGATGTTTGGCACTGTACCCCTCTAGTAGTGTTGTTCCAATTCTCTCCCGGTCCATGTCTCTTCGTTTACAGAAAAGGAGGTCCAATTTGTTGGTTAGAAATTTGGAGAATCTGGATCAGTCATTGATGAATGCAGAGATCGTCCAAGTGTGTCCGAGATTGATATACGAAGAGAAAGAGTTGGTCTAACGGAGTTGGATTTTGGACCGTCCGTTTATGAGGTTAGAATTAGAAAAGATGAAGTGAAGGAAAGATGTTCTGTTATCATGGACCCTCAAAAACAGTCTAATATATTAAGAAATATAATAATGAGTGTTAAAAATTGTGATAAAAGTAGAGAGGTAATTACAGATGAGAAATGTACTATTGTAAGCAAATGAGATGTTCAGAAATTTTATTTGCACATTTGACAATTTACAGTGTACATTTGCATAGAATGCACTTGTTAAAAAAAATTAAAATTATTTTTTTAATAACTTAATGTATGCCTCGCAGAGTTTCATCCCCTAAAGGGTTTAACATGGTTCATTTCCTCCCTGAATAGATATTTAATAATAAATTAAAAAATAAATTTTTTTTTACCATGTAGATTTATGCATCGCAGAGTTACATCTCTCAAAGGGTTTAATAGAGTTCACATTCCTCCATGAATAGATATTTAATAATAAATTAAATAATTAAAAAAAAATAGTATATTAATTTATGCCTCGCAAAGTTTTATCTCCCGGAGGGTTCAATAGAGTTGATTTTCTCCCTAAATAAATATTTAATAATAAATTAAATAATTAAAAATAAAATAATTTAAAAAAAAAATAAAATAAAAAATTCACCTTAGTAGTACAACCATTATTGTAACCCATTTCTACGAAGTGTCATGTCAATGCATAGTATATACTAATTTTGAATTTCAAAATTCAAACCTCCGTCAGTATAATATATTTGGCAGAGACAAATTTAATTCCAAATGAAATATTCAGAAATTTAACTATCACATTTAACCACTCACATTAAACAAAATTAATAGATGCTTTCATTAATAAATTCAAAATGTAATAAATTAAAAAAAATAATATATTAATTTATATATCGCAAAGTTTCATCCCCTCGAGAGTTTAACAGGATTGATTCACTCCACGAATAGATATTTAATAATTTTTAAATAATTAAAAAATAAAATAAAAAATAATAGTTATCTGTCTATTTACCAAAATGCCATTAATAAAACGTAGTCGTTTGGGTCTCTGTATCTCCTCTGGTGGGTTCTATGGAAGTTCTCATATAGGGTCACAGGCTTTACTGGTAATACTATAAATGAGAAGAATGAGTATAGAGAATGGATGTTTTATGAATATTTTTATTTTATTTTTTTATTTTTTATTAATATTTAATTTATTATTAAATATCAATTGATAAGGGGTTGGAAACCTGTTAAACATTCCGGGGGATAAAATTCTCCGAGGCATAAAATGTTAATTATTTTTTATTTTTAATTATTTAATTTATTATTAAATATCAATTGATGGGGGATATGAACCCTATTAAACCCTCTAGAAGATGAAACACTGCGAGGTATAAATATATATGTTAATTATTTTTTTATTTTATTTTTCTAAATATTTAATTTATTATTAAATATCTATTTAGAAAGGAAATCAATCATGTTAAACCATTTGGGGAATCAACCCTGTTACACTCGCATTTGTTCTAGCTCGCCTGCACCACATTATTAAAGTCCTGAACTACATTATTAAAGTCCTGAACATAATTCAGCATGAACAATAATAATTTTATAAAAAATTAAAAATTTACAAATTTAAATATTTATTAATTGAATTAAATTGATTGGGAACCATAGTCAAGACATATAATCGATCGCTATTTTTCTTTAAAAAAAAGATATCGTTACCCGACCGAACAATAGGAAAACCCAATTAAGTTGATGGAATTGAGTCGAGCCTTTTAAATGGTTCGCATTTATTCTAGCCAACAAATATTTTGCATAAAATATTTTATGTGTTTAGTAAATGAGTTAATTTTGGCAAAAAAGCAAGATTTTTTTTAAAATTTTCAAAAGTTATTTTTTTTTGCAATTAATTAGATATAATACTATCACATCACTATCATTATTTTATCATCACAACCAACACCACTACCACCAACCACTACACCCCCATCACCAGTCACTACCCACCACGGTTGTCGCCATCATCTCCACCACTGTCTCCAACCACCATCCCACTACTGGTCCACCAACACCACAATAATTATTAATATCATTATTTTTAGAGATGCAAACCAAATTAATATACAAAATATTTTTATCAAAAAAGACAAAACTATAAAAACAAATGCTAGTTGCACCTAACTTTTTGACAGAATTAAATCATTGAAGGGATTGCATTCTGAAGTAGTATAGAAGGGAAGTACGACCCCCTTTGACAATAATTGTAAAATGGGTAGAATTTATAGTGAAGTGGAATTAGTGTATAGATTGATAATGAGATGAGATTAGTAACGAAGTGGTAGTAGTTTTTTATGTTTGATTTAGGTAGGATTGGGTAATAGACTAGATAAATTCATAAATTTATGTTGATTTGGGAGGGATTGATAATGTGGGATATAATTATATTTGTTAATTTCTAATATTATCTTTGTATTAAATAAATAATAAAACAATCTTTTTAATTTATTGGATTTGTTTCATTTTTATTAATTTTTTAAAATCATTTAAATTCAATAAGATGATTTTTGTTAATCTTTAAAATCTTTTAAATTCATTTTATGATTTTAAACGTATAATTTGTTAAGATGGCTCATTAAGACAGCTTAGCTTATTAATAGACTGATCGAGTTTGGATTGTTTGTATATCCGGGAAATACTTAACATAGGAGCAGTGGTCAGTATCAGTTGAGTTAGTTGGAAAGACAGCTGGAAGCTTGAGTCTGTTATTAGTTTGTTGAGTTGGTTATGATTTGAGAGATGTAAACTTAAATCGGTGGTTTGTAGTTAATAGCTCAATATATGTATATATAAGAAGGTATGTGAAGGAAAAACATAGTAAGGAGAAAAAAATAAAAAGAGAGAGAAGAAAACAGAGGAAGTTTCTTAGTTGTAATGAAGATCAAATTTCTCGTTTGTGTATGAAATTCTTCATAACTTACCATTTAAAATGCTAATAAAAATCATTTAAAACCATTTAATGGGATGACAATCTTTCTCCATAGGTGCAAAACAAAGGATGTTTAGCCAAAAGTCTAGATTTAGCAGCCAAAACAATTAATGATTCAAATTTAATAGCCAAAACCAAGTTATTTTTTTAAAATTAAATCTAAACCATTAAATCTAAATCATTTGTTGTATTAGATTTCACGTGTCATCATCCTAAGGTGCAAAGAAGAGGAGTCGCACCCTTCACACTTCTTTTGAGCATCTTTTGCGCGTGAACTTTAACGGAGCCAACGTCTTCTCCTCTCCATCTCCACCGGCAACCACCCCGTCGTTCCACAAAATTATAATCTTCTCCTCTTCATCTCCATTGCCAATCACCGTGCTGCCCCCTCCCCCTCCATCGTCGACTGGTGGCGCACCATCTCTTTTTACACCGACCAGATCTGTCACGCCCCAAACTTCGAGCCTTGTGAAACACCTACAACAACCGGATAAAACCCAACCCGAGATACACACTCAAAGATAAACCATACATGCATTGTTTATAAACGCCAAACGGCAACATTACACGGCTCTAACACCCGAAAAACATGTTACAACATACATGTAACAAAAAGAACAAAAAAGAAGACTACAACTCTTCCGCCTTTTTCGCGCCTCCTGATCAACCTGCCTGACCGGTACCCGAAGAAAAATTAAAATCCCATACAGTGAGCCAAAGCTCAGCAGATTCTAAACAATACATGCGATATAAGATAAACATGCTAGGAAAACGAGATGCAATTTTCGACTCTTTTTCAAGCCATAAACCAGTTTGAAAACAGTTTTAGATCACGACTCATCAGAGCAAAAAAAACATTTTCACATGCAATGAGAAAGCGAGGATAAAAACCATTTTTCGACTCATCAAAGACTTGAAAACGATTCCAGTAGTACGACTCCCGCAGGCCGTTAATACAGTATTTTGACTCCCGTAGGCCGATAATACAGTTTTTAAGAAAATTGGTCTATCCGTCCGAATATGCAGTACATGTAATTCATGAATCTTCTCGGACTTTTACCGAAAGACCGCTGCCCCAACTAATGTATCTTCTCGGACTTTAACCGAAGGACTACCGCAACCCCAATCGCGCACACACCGGCTTTTGCAGCCTACCTCATACACCGGCACACGCACACGTGCATCATCAACCAGGATTTACATCTACTGGATCACAGATTCATCTATTCTATTTCATACACATATGCAAATCTAAATCAGGATTTAAAGCATATAACTATGTATCAACACGACGTTTCACAAACCACGTCACATGCCTATAAAACTCTAGGTTTTAAAGCATAAACCACGTTACACACAACGATATCACCTTATGTAATTCACTTATATAATTCGTACATAAATAAACAGAGTTATAAATGCACAAGTCAGCTATAAAAGAACGTAGCCACATATAACCTCACACCACGACGCCACCCGTCACGTAACCCAACATCCACACACCAGGACCCACGACGCCTGCACGCGCCAACACGATCAACAACCTACGTAACTCGACCTAACCGAAGGCCAACACCAAACCCACAACTTTGGTTCTCACCAAAACCTCACACTACCCGTGCATAACCATCATGTGCATGCCACAACACCCAAACCCTAACCATGCACGTCAACCCGAGGGCAGAATCTAAACAATCACCCAGGATCACAACACAAACCCCTAAACTACCACACGACCAACCGAACCCCAAAAGGAATTCACAGATATTTAAATCAAGTAATTCCTATAAATTAATAAATTGAATACCATAGGACACCAATCGAAAACCAAGGAATTACCCAAAATCATAAACCAACAACCCACAACTTCAGTCGACTGGACCCAACCCTTAGTCGACTGAAACACACTGGAAAAGCTAAAACGCCACAAAAGCACTATCCAGTTGACTGATCTTCAAGGTTCAGTCGACTGAACCTCAAGAACAACGACCTAATCGACTGAACTCATAGGTTTAGTCGACTGAACCCAACCCAGAAACCGTTCTAAGCTACGGGTTCAACCTCAAAACCTCAATGCGAAGCCTCCAAACACCGATCTAACACCCACAAGCATCCACACGCCTAGGGCTAACACCAATGCCACTACAGAAACACCCGGCACCCGATTCCATCCACGAAATTGTCGAAAAACAAGTTTTAAGCCCAAAACCCAACTTTAAAATAAACGCAGATCTACAGCAATCTACCAGTTAAAAATACCCATGTTTACCCATAGTACCCTTATACAGTAGTAGGGTCTATAATCCTACCTCGGTGAGTTAAAAACTCGACGTCTCGTACCACATGCAAAATCGAGTTTCCGTCGGAATTGAAATCTGATCGGATGGTTGCGTAGACCTCGATGCCGATACAAATGATCTGCAGTTTGATCATCTAAAATTGAGCTCCGGGCCCCCTAGAACTTAGAGAGAATGAAGAGAGAAAACAAAAAGCTTGTTGGAGAAGTTTTGAAAAATATATTTATGAAAAATATCTAACTCTTGAGATTTATAGGCCTCCAAAATATCTTTTTTTAAATTTTTGAAATTCGCACCGTAACATCCCACGGCCCTCGAAACCTTCCCCACATGCATATTTACCCTCAAACATGCATCCAAAGCATATAAAACATGCTGCAATAAAAACACATAACAAACGTCGAAAAACGTCGAAAAAGAAAATGGATCAGGGTCTCACAAGATCGGTGTTGAACTTTGACTGAGTCAGCATCTTCTGGTAGTAATTTCAATTTTATCCTTGCATCTCTATTCTAGGGTTTCTTAGCTTCGGGAGATAGAGAAGCCACCAAAAGGCATTGTTTCAAAAACGCACGGGTAAGATTGTAAAAACTACCAACCCTGACAGATTGGATTAACAATAACAACCTGAGATCAGCATTAGCAGTCCACCAAATTCTTGGGATTAGTATTCTGTTGGGACTCATAATCTAGCCTCCTATTTTGTAAATAAAAATAATTTTAAAAGATTTATTGGATTCACAATCCAATCCCACCTTCTATAATGATCATCAAATAAGCCCTAAGGGAGGTGATATAACCACCACTAAAAGGGTGGTGGCAATGGAGGGGGCGACATCAAGATGGTGTTGGTGGTGACTGTGGACCTGGTGGTTGGTGGTCGTGGCGGTGGTGGCGGCAACGATGGTAGTGGCAGTGACAACAACAATGGTGACGATAGTGACCAGTGCCGATTGCAGTGTCAATGGCAATGAAGGTGATGGTATAGTGAGTGGCATGATTCCATGTTGGAATAGAATACGGTAAATACCTATTCCTTAAATAGTGAAAATGGATAGGTATTTTCATTTTTTGGTAGAATAGTTATTCTAATAGAATGACAATTCTCACTTTAAAAATGGATACCAAACATGGGCCGGAAAAGGAGTTTTAAGTTAGAATGGTCATTCCATTCTAGCCTATTCTTGTGTACCAAATAATTTTTTGTAACATAATAAGAGATTTGTTAGTTTCTACAAAATATTCAATATTTTTTTTTGGATAATTAAAATATTCAATATTATTAGAAAATTTTCATATCTTGATGCAAAGCATATATAATAAATTATACATAAAAAATTTCTCATTTCTTCCTCATGTACATTAATTCTAAAGACATTGCAATGTTTATATTCATTTTGATGCATCAAAGTTTAAAAAAACACACATATGAGATTTTTTTTTCTCTTGCATACTCCTAATGGCAATCATTTCTTCCCCGTGGATATTAATTCCAAAGACATTACAATTTTTATATTCATTTTGATGCATCAAAGTTTAAAAAAACACATATATGAGATTTTTTTTTCTCTTGCATATTCCTAAAGGCAATGCAATACTTTGTGTTTATCTTAATGCAAAGTATGAAAAAATTTTATGCAAAAGCCTTAGTATGAGAAATTTCGCGTGCTATATATATATATATGAGCACTCATGTGTTGAAAATAAATTAATTATATTATATCTTTGTTATTATATTTAACAAATGTGGCCTTATTTACTACAAAATGCAAACTATATATAATTATTATAATTAACTATATATAGGTCAATACTATTCAATTTAATGAAAAAAAATTATTTTTTTATCCAATCAACCCATAAAAAAAACTAGATTAAAACTTAATTTGCAAAACTACTTACTTTGAATCAGTGTTTTAAATAGCGATTTTGCGATACGTAACGGTAATGGTCGTAGTATAACGATATCGGAAGTATCAAATGATACGTATCAGAAATCGAGTGTCGCGGATGTAAATTTTCTAAAATTATTAGTATCAATTCTAAAACTCTATTAATTTAAAAAAAAATATTTTTAATTTAAATATTATCGCATTTGAATCAATACCTTGAATCTAGATATGTAAAAACATATTATTACTCAATACAAATATGAAGAAAAAAAACATATCCCAACATATCAATAAGTTTATATAATTATAAAGGTATATCTCATTTTTCAAGAGCATTAGAAGTTTAATGGTAGGAAGCATGCCATGGAGGAACAAAATGATATTCATACTTCATTTTATTATGATCATCACGATGAGTTTATTGCTCATATGCTTCATGTTCATATTCGTAATAATTGTTTAAAGTGCAATTATCATAAATATTGATACTCCCAGTACTGCTAGATCCTTGTGAATAACCACCATATTAACTTTGAAACTCTGACCTAACATTACTATGACTAGAGTACTCTTACTAAGGATAATAAGGATATTCCGTGCCTATGTATGGTGGTGGTTGTCCAAGGTAGGGATAGTAAGAATATGGTGGTGGTTGTCAATGTTGAGTCCCCTCATGAGATTAATTAAATTCAAGTTGTCTAAATAGATTTTTAAGTTTCTGATGTCTATAAATATCATTAATATTACGGAAATGTCTACCTAATCCACCCACATCAGATGAAGAGATAGAGTGTCGCCGCTGCTGTGGTCGTTCGTCGTCAACATGAAAATGACTACAACTTCGTCCACTACCATGTGTAGAAGTTCATGTCCCTTGTTGCCAACCACTAGGAGTATTCCCATCACTAGGACCATCATCACTATCACTGCCACTACCATCATTAAGTGGACTTAGACCACGACCCACACTTGAATCATTTCCAAATGGATTTGATCTTTGTTGCTCTTGATCATCATCACTAAAATGCAATCAATCAGAATTATCTTCATTATCTAATATAGCATGTTCTGTCTCCTGCAATCATAAAGCCAACAGGTCTTCCTCTTCAAAAATATAATAAAAATTTATTGCATTAAAATATTCTTCTCTCTCATCTTTTTTTTTTTTGTTGCATGTCTGATCTTCAACCTCATATTGTAATACACATAGACAAGTTTATTCAATTTTTCATACTTCAATTGATTTCTTATCTTTGTGTGTACCAAGCTAAATATACTCCAATTGCATTCACAGTTCGAAGCAGTTGTAGTTTGACTCAAAACTTTTATTTCCACTTTTTGAAGAGCTGGAGCTGACATGCCATAATAGATCCACCATTCAGCTATATAGAATAAAATATAAAAATAATTTGTAGTAATTTATATTTGTATTACTCACTAACATTAAACATGGATATAATATTTATACAAGTGTGTGTAATAGAAATATTTACCAGGATTTATTGCTGACAGTGCTCTTTGGTCCAATACACTACCAAACGAGTCTTCTTTATTACGAAATAATGAAATCTATATTTAACAAATTAGAATTAAATTATAAACTCAAAATTATTACTTAGTTGCCCATTTAACAAATAGTATAATAACTAATTTGATTGACGGCCTCTACTTGCTCGTTGAGATCAGTAAGCATTTTTTAAATTACTTTTCTGACCCCATCCATCACTTCTCTATGATTAAAAAGATTGCCACCATATTGGAACAATGAATTTAGAAAATAACCTACATTTAGAAAGAAGATAATAAAAGGTAAGCAATTCTAAATTAATAATATCGCTATCAAATATAATTATATAAATATAAATTACATACCCACTGCATGCAAATCTGTGTGTAACTGAAAAGTTCAACGATAATCGATAACTTTTCAATACTCAGCATAATAACGATAATCTTTCTTTATACATAACTTTGCTTTATCCATAGCCTCGTATATAAATTTCATTGATGGTTTTGTATTCCCATCAACAAGTCTAAGCACATTTACAAGTGGTTCTTGTACTTTCAAGATATCAGTAGCCTTCGCTTAAAAGTCTTTACTTTCTATAATCTTTCTCACTTCTTTTGCCTCACATTTTTTAGCTCATCAAGAATGCTTTCACTCAGTTGAATTGAACATTTCTCTTAAAGCTGTCTTGTGCCTTACAATGCTTTCTAAATTGATGAAATTTGTAGCAAAACGTGTGATGGTAGAACGTAACAACTCTCTACTTTCTGTAAATTTCTTCATGTAATCCACAACCCAATTACTATTATAAATAAAACGTGTGATTGTTCTTGCATTGTCTAAGACCTTTTCCACACTTTTCTTCTTTCCAATGTTCTCTAATATTAGATCAATGCATTGCGCAGCACAAGCAGTCCAATATATGTGAGGTCTTTTTTGCATTAGTTTCTTACCTGCATCTTTCATTGCAGCGTCATTATCAGCTACAATCTGGACAATGTGTTGCTCACCAATTTCATCTACCACTTTATCCATAAAGCCAAAGTAGTAATCAACTGTTTTGCTAGGTGTATCTGTAGCATCAATAAACTTGTGAAAAACTGTTCCTCGATTACTGTATACAAGAAAATTAATGATATGTTTTCTTGTAGGTCTTGACCATCCATCACACATTATGGTAACACCTATTTCTTTCCAACTAGACTAGTGAGATTCTATCAATTTCTTCAAAAACTCATATTCTTGAGATAAATAAACTTCAGCCACCAATAGATAATAAAAATTATTATTATTACTGAATCATAAATATTTTATTAAAATAAGAAAATTATTTAGCTTTAAATTGAATGATCACCTTATAAAAATTAGGAAGCTTCGTTTCTTTTCCAACTTCTTTCGCAATATCCAGTATTGGTTCCAACCAGGGAGAATTAACATTTGTTGGTAATCGAGTGTAAAGCACAAACTGACTAACTGCTCATCCTAATTATTTTTGACTGCATTAAGAAATTTAGAAGAAAGTTTAATCTGCTTTTTTTTTTCTTACTCTGATGAATATCAACATCTATGTCAGCTAACTAAGTTTCAGGTAAGTTTGAATCAACCCATTTTCTGTTTATACCAATATTACTCTCGCGAACACTACTATAACGTCGAGTAAATCCAAGAGGAGGTCCAAAATAAGTATCAACAGTTCTACTACCACTAGCTCTATTACCACTAGGCCTACTACTTCCTCCTACATGACACGATCTTCCATCGTGTTCTTAAACCTCTAATTATTTTCTTGCTCTCTTTGGATTCTCAAATTTTCTTGTCGTACCATTGTCAGTTCTGGATCTGAATCATCACTATCCACATGAAATCTCGCACTATCATCTTCATCATCATGTTGACTGGCTCAAATTTGTTCAATTATTTCTTCCCTTTTTTTTTTGTTTTTCTCAAATTTTTTGTCTTTAAAATCTTGCAAATGTTACATCATCAATGCTTGTACTTCACCACTAACACTAGGACATGCTGTCACTTGTTCTTTTAAATGTGTTATGTGTTGCTTCAATCTTGTAATGTCACAATTCATCTCTTTGCCACATAAGGTACATCTCACTTTATAGCGAGTATTGTTAATATGGATATCAAATTTTCACCCAATATCTACACTAGGTATACGTGAACTATCACCTCTTCCTCCTCGTCTATCACCAAATTCACCAATATTTGCCATTAGTAGAGAGCACTTTTAATTGATAAATATAACAAAACAATTAAATATCATTTAATGCATAGTAATTCATAACAAGAGAAAATAATTTATTAATTAAAAAAATTCAATGGTGAATCTTAAAAATAGGCTCTGTATAGTGGTTTTTGACATATAATATCATTTTTTTCATAATTAAAATATTAAATTTTATTTTAAATTCAATTAATCTACTTTGGTATAAAAGATGATCATTTACATCTCATTTTATTTTTATAAGAATATCAAATTAAGATAAAATATAATTCTCTTTCAAAATTAAAATTAAAATATTAGTAATCTAACAAATATTTTTCTAAACATGTTAAAATTATAGTTTAATTACATAAAAATATCCTAAGAACATTACCAAAACATCATTATTATAACAAATATTTTTTTAGGTATATAATAAATAGTATCTAATGAAATTTCCTAAATGACTAGATTAAAAAATATTTTTTAATTAATTGACTTAGATTAAAAAATATAAGAAAGTGACTTAATCAATACTAAATTAATTAATGATTTTTTTATTAATTGATAAATATGATTTCTGAACCAAGTTAATAAACTTAATTCAATATAAAACAAAAAATAACACATAATCAAACACAACATTCAAAAAATGCAGCATCAATATTAATTAAATACAACATTCAAAAAATTTAAAATATAATTAAACAAATAATTATCAATTAAAAATAAATTCACCATTTATTAGATGCTTCGTTGCCCGTGCAAGTCTCTGGCTTTTCCACAAAATCGAGAGGTAGAAGTTAGAAATAGAGAGGTAGAACACACAAATGAAGAAACAGAGAGGTAGAAGTTAAAGCTCGACTCCAACTGGCGTCGAAGTGCAACGACTCCAATCACGACCACGATGACATATCTGGAACAATTAGTACTATTGAACACGTTATGAAGCTCATCAAACCAAGGATGAAAGTCGAATACACTAAATCGGTGTTCCACTATCGCAGATCTGCGGTGCAAACACAACAACGACTAAATTCGCAAATACAACAATGATCAAATCCAATAATCAGTGCCGTCGAACATGGATGAATCTCATCACCGTCGTCAAACATAGGATGAAAATGAACGGATCAAATTTGGATGAAGCTCGATTAGATCTGAAACACAATACAAATGAAGCTCGATCATATAAAAAACACAACCCAAATGAAGCTTAGATGTTCAAGCAACTAGATTTGGGTCTGGAGCAAAAGTTTGACAAAATTTAAATCAAATCTGAAGAAAGATGCAAAAGGCATGAGGTATATATATCGAACTGGTCCTTTTTTAGACGAATCAGTCTGATAAAGCATATAAATCTACAAAATATCTGTTACAAACCGATTCATATCGCGAACAAGCCGAATCTTGCGCGAAAATCATTTCCACCGATATATCGGTGTGTATTCGAATCGGTCCTTCAAATTTTCGCTGCGTAGCACCCTATTTGCTACGAACCAGCCTAGATTCAAATCTATGGTATAACTTTAAAGCTTCAAATGGAGTATGATTTTTCTCAAAATACTTTGGCTAATTTAACATAGGTTAAGCAGACAATTACTTCACATTTGTAAATGTGAACAATTGGTGTTTAAAAAGATGTCTTCATTACTTTTGGAGTGTGAAAATCTGATGGCCAACTTTAGTCCAAATAATCTCATATGGATGTCTATTTTTTCTTTGTAGTTTCATTATCAATCAAAATCTAGAAAAAAATTGAAAGATTTACAACTATACAAAACCAAAACCATGGTGTTTTGTTTAAGCGAACAAAGAGAAGAAAGTAGAGTAATGCTATGGTGACTATGTTTTGGTGACCATATTTGGGTACCTTATGATGTGGCATTTTATATGTGGTACTTATATCATTTTGTGGTCCCACAATTTATTTTTAAGCACCACATATGAGATGTCACATCATATGGTACTCAAATGTGGTCACCAATGTAATTTCGGTCTTTGTTGGCCATTGTTTCGATCGAGCACTCTCTTTTCTTTGTCCAATTCCGTCTTACCAAACAAGACTAACTTCTTACCAATCTGCAAAGAAGTGTGAGGCTAAACCAGATACGAAGAATGAATCTATATCTATGCATGGAAGTTGCCAGCCGACGGCTGCTCAACTATTCGAGCACAATGCAGCGGTGGTTGGTTCCTATTCGACAAAAGTAGAATGCCTAGTCAAAGGTTCAGTACAATAGGTAGCAGGCGTGTTCATTTTGGCTCCCAAGCGAGAACGAGAAAGAGGCGATGCACCATCCTTGCTGCTACATATGTTGACCTTGACTTGACAGATTCATCCAATTGAACCCACACTTAAAGGAACACCACAAGCTCGGGGCTCGACGAAACATAAAGTATCAGCATTAAGAAAATGGAGTTAACAGTGAAAGAAAGAGCATGACATTCATTTCTTCATTCATATTCATACCGAAATCTACTAAAATAAAAGAGGGACCAGCCTCATCATGGTGATTAGAGGACAGCTCTGATCGCTCACCTCTAATGTGACACGTTCCCTCCCAGTTATATGAACAACGGGATCAATCGGCTAGAGTGCAGGCCTCTTTTTCTTTTGGAGAGATAAAGTCGTCCCTTCTACTTATCAAACCCTCAGTTCGGAGGTCTTTTTCAACATGTTACGAAGCTCCAGTCTTCGACGGGTCACTATTACTTAACTTAGAATGGCGAACATCTGGGCAAGGGAAAGCGCAGTGCGCCAGGAGCAAATGGCTTTCTTTTTTCATGATATACCAATCAGAATGGAGGGTCCTACCTATGTATATGATATATGTTCATATATCATATACAAACATATATATGCATATATACAAACATATATAAAAATCTAAAACAACATAAATCTAAAACGCAATATAAAAAATATATAGACATATACAAACTATATATAGAAATCTAAAAAAATAGAAATTTGACACATATATAGAAATTTTAAAAAATAGAAATCTAACACATAAATAGAAATCTAAAACTATGAAAAAACTTACCTTAAACAATTAGTACACTTTAGGAATATTTAACTATGAAAGAAAGTTGCTGAAATTAGAATTGTGAGGAAACTTTTTCCCAAAGTTGCTGCTGGATATTGAGAGAACATTTTTTCATGTTCTTGAAAGTGAAATTCAATGAGTGTGGGAACTTTTTCCCAAACTTTATAAGATTTTTTTTTATAGAATAAATGTGTTTCAACTCTTGCTTCTATCTAGTGCAGCACTCGGCCATAACTCCCTGAGGAAAACTATCAATTCAAAGCATAGATTTGAATCTTGACCGGTTTGTAATGAACTGGGCGCCACGTAGCAGAAATTTAAAGGACTGATTCGGATACGCACTGATATATCGGTGGAAATAATTTTCGCACAAAACTCGACCAGTTCGTGATACTAATCGGTTCGTAATGGATATTTTGCCGATTTATATGCATATCAGACCGATTCGTCTAAAAAAGGACCGATTTGATATATATACCTCACGCCTTTTGCATTTTCTTCAGATTTGATTTAGATTTCGTCAAACTTTTGTTCCAGACCCATATCTAGTTGCTTGAACATCTAAGCTTCATTTGTGTTGTGTTTCGGATCTAATCGAGCTTCATCCAAATCTGATATGTTCATTTTCATCCCGTGTCTGACGACGGTGACAATCTTCATCCCTGTTCGATGGCACCGATTATTGGATTTGATTGTTGTTGTGTTTGCAAATTTGGTCGTTGTTGTGTTTGCACTGCGGATCTACGATGGTGGAACCCCAATTTAGTGGATTCGACTTTCATTTTCGGTTCGACGAGTTTCATATCGTGTTCAACGGTACTGATTGTTGTATATTTGTCATCGTGGTCGCGATTGGAGTCGTTGCACTTCGGCGCCCGTTGGAGTCGTGTTCTAACTTCTACCTCTTTGTTTCTTCACTTGTGTGTTCTACTTCTCTGTTTCTACCTTCTACCTCTCGATTATGTGGAAAAGCCATAAACTTGCACGGGTAACAAAGCATCCAATAAATGGTGAATTTATTTTTAATCGATAATTATTTGCTTAATTATATTTTTAATTTTTTGAATGTTGTATTTAATTAATATTGATCCTGTATTTTTTTGAATGTTGTGTTTGATTATGTGTTATTTTTTGTTTTATACTGAATTAAATTTATTAACTTGGTTCACAAATCATATTTGTCAATTAATTAAAAAAATTATTAATTAATTTAGTATTGATTAAGTCACTTTCTTATATTTTTTAATCTAAGTCAATTAATTAAAAAAATATTTTTTAATCTAGTCATTTA
>JAOTRH010000024.1:5763937-5815932 GCA_034768845.1 Heliamphora exappendiculata | reverse complement strand
ATGGCCAATTCAATTGTAATTGAATCTGCTATTGAAATCTGAATTTCAATGGCCAATGAAATTCACAGATTCCAACACTATATTCTTATCTAAAAAATATGCATAAAAGTAAATCTGGCAATTGTTCAAATGAGTGAGAATTTTTTAGAAATCTTGCAGCAAAAAGACTGCACGAGCAGTCCCAAAGAGCGCTTGAGCGGTAAATGCCTAGAGGGTTATTAGTATTGTATACTAAAAATTATATTTTATGTATTAAATGTTTTAATATTATTTTTATTTATTAATACAAATTATTTTTTTATTTTAATAAGAATCTAAATGACCAATGTTTGCGTTATATTGTATGAATTGTAATTTATATTTTTAAGAAATTGTTTCTAAATTAAAGTAAATTTTTCTAATTACATTGAAATATATGTCTTATTTACTCATCAAGTCCCTACTATATCCTATATGTATTCTGCTATAACCTTAGCCGCCGACACACTTGTGATACATAATATTCAATCTCTTTTGGGTTTCTACGTGTCGTGAGAACAAGAGAAGAAGGAAAGGTAGCCAAACAGGTTTGGAGCAAGAATAATCAGAACCCACACTTTGTTCTTGTTTTGGTGTTCGGGAATACAACAGAAAATCAAAGTAGAGGCAAGATTGTTGGTTCACCGTGTTAATCTTAAAGCTTCATTCTTTTAAGTGCTGAAACGTGAAAAAATCAAAAAAATCACGCAGGTATAATCCCTATTTCATCTTATGTGTATATCGAGTCTCAGCATTTAGGGTTCAAGGAAGACTAGGGGTTTTTCGTCCTAGTTCCACCCAGACGATTTTCCCCATTTGTCCGGACAATTCGGCGTAGTGTAGTTTTTTGTATGATGTAGATCTTGTTCCGCACCGCATTTAATTCGATTCATATGTACTATCATCGTATCATGAGATTTCGGTCACTTCAAGAGCGCCCTCTATTTCTAAACCCCAAAAGTATGTTTCTCATTTTTTTTTAAACTAAGGCTGTTTAGGTTAGAAAATCTGATTTACATCCCAGTGTCAATTTGATTACAAATTCTTCAGACGTCTCTTGAAAATCTGGGGTACTAGTACTTGCCACGTGATTTATATTTGTGTTTTTGTAGAATAGGATGTGTTGTTTTTAATCTTTTTCCTAGTGCTAATATTTTTTTACTAGTTTTTTTTAAGAAAAATTAAAATATATATATATTTTTAAAAATCTAAGAAAATTTTTTTATTATGCTGTTTGGATGAAATCATGATTTTCGTGTTAAATTTATATGATGATAAATGATGCTTCAATTTTATTTAAAAAGAACTTGTGTATTTTTTAAAATTTTAAGTTGTTACAATTTATTAATAGTGGTGATCTTCACTACTACAAATCTTGTATGATTTGAAAACACTTTATTTTATTAATGAATTCTCCACAAATATGATCAAATTTTCTATGGATTTTTTTCAAATTTTCTTAAAAATCACTTGTTAGATTGACCATGGTAATAAGGTCCCTCTATTAATATTAATATTTACCATCATCCCATCATATTATCTTACATTGCTTTTTTCCTCGTTAAATGTAATAAAATTATTATAATATAACGCTTGAAAAAAGAGCTACCTATACGCACCTTATTTTACTTTTCACATTAGTATGAAATCCGTCAATAAAAGTGAAAACAATGCGAAAAAAAGAAATTTTTTTTTAAAAAAAAAGCATCTATCTTTCTTCAACACATATACACGCGAGAGCCTATTTGGTTTGAATTCTAGCATGTGATTAAGCAATATGGATTACAACGAGGATTGAACTTGAAATTAATAAATATTGAGAACACACACAATCACTTGGTTTATTTTCATAAACTTTATCATCTTACAATAAATTGTTATGGATTTAATTTTAGATTCGTGCACAGTTTCGTATATATTTTCTGTATCATTATTTTGATTCATAAAATTTATGCATAAATACTTATGAAATTCAAAAAATTCGTATAATTAATTTTTAGCTCTAAAATTTTTTTAATAAAAATTTATTTTCTGTTTAGTCAGCTGCAAATTCTTTTTAGTATGTTTGGTATTTCTCATCCATATTTTATTGATCTTAATTTATTTTTTATTTTTTTATTTTGGTCAATTCATGACAAAAAGGAGGAGAGACATGCTGCTAAAGAGGTGAGGAAAAAAAACATATTTGATTATTTTTTTCTTTGAGTCTTATGCTAAGAGGAAAAATATCTTGATTGTTTTTTATTTGATTATTATACCGAACTAATTTTTCAAGTGGTATTTGTTTTGTAGTTACCTGGTACACAAACTCAATTGCCCACAGTGTTATGGGTTGTTTAGTTTTGATATGTGTTTTATCATAAAATTGTCAAAAAGGAGAGATTGTTGGGTTTTTAGAGTTTTAATGATATTTGATAACTTCTTAAATAAAGCCAAATTTAATTGTATTTAATGTTTTTAAATTGTATTAAAATTCTAAAATTTGTATTTTATTATGATTAAATTTTTATTTGGACAGTAAGTGAACAATTTGTCATCTAATAAAACATGACTCCTGGAACAAGATGGACTCTTCGAATTCGTGTACTTCAACCAGGACAAGTTTTCCGCTAGCAATATGGTGTCTTGGACGACTAAGGTCATGATTCGCATCTTTAGATTTTTAGCTTTTTGGTTGAAAATGTTAAAAAATAAAAAAATTTATTTAATAAAATGGTTAAAAGTTCAAAAGTTCAAAAGTTCAAAAATCAAATTAAAATGCAAACTCTCAGAATATTTTATTTAAACTTTTAACACTTTTAAAATATAATAATACCCTTTATTTATAACTTATTTACTATTACTATTAATTACATGTAATTGCTAATATCAAATATATAAAAAGGTAAAATTGTTCACTTTGAACAAAAAGTAAAAAAATTAATTTTTTACCTAAATAACTAATTTTAAAAAAACTAACTTAAAAGCTAAGTTACCCAACAACTTACTTTAAACCTAATTTAACTTTTCGGCTAAAAATGCAAAAAGTTAAAAAAAAAACTTTTAAATTAGTTGCCGATCGGGGCCCTAAGTGCTTTGATGCGCTTCCTGAATAAAGCTTGGCTATGAGTTAGGCTACTAACCTGATGATCATTGCATTATACTTGGAAGACTGCTCGAGCGGTTTGTGTTGACCCGAATGGTGGTTATCTCAAGAGCTATGATTTTAGATTCTAAAATATAGTATTTTAATTTAATTAAAATTCTACAAAGATTTCTTCTTTAACTATGAAAGTTTTCCTAGCTTCTCTTATTATAAATAGGGGCTATACCTATCTCAAAAATATTACAGAAAGATGCATTGTAAAGTGGCAAAATAAATTAAAGATCAATTTTCTCAAGTGTTCGGGACTCAACAACAACAAATTCATTTTTGTTTACCTTTGGTGGATTCCAAAGGTTTCCATAAATGGATCCAGTCGACGTAAAGTATTGAAAATTCGATATTTAAAGAAGAATTAAGAATTCAGCGTAGTGGTGATCAAATACGGGAATTAGTGCATGCAGATTCGGTAAGTGAAACTTCAGACATGTAGGTTGAGAATTTGATTTGAATCTGTAAATATCTTGTAACTATTCAGTGGTATAGTACTTGATTTTACCTGTATTTGATTTAGTCTCGTAGTTTTTATCCGAATTAGAGTTTCCACATAAAAAATTGTGAGTCTCTTTTTGTGTGATTGGTTTAGTTTTTTAATTACTTATGAATGCCTAAATTTAAAATAATTCACCGACTAACGTTATTTCTATTCTGCTGCTCATAAAATAACTTAAATATTATTATTTTTTCAAACATGAATAAAATCTATAGTTTTGTATTTTTAATTAACATCAATCCAACCAATCGATAACTAATAAAATAGATAAATTTATAAAAAGACTAAAAACTTCATAAAAAAGCTAGTAATTCTTGAAACCGCACCAATGTTTATGGATCAAGTATAAATCTATGGCAAAGTCAATGTATTTATCCTAATTATTTTTAGCTATTTTATTAAGAAAATAAGCTTAAGATTTTTTAATCCCCTATAGTATCACATTTTCTATACTCTTACTTAGCTACACATTTAATCTCCTTACATATCGTTTTACTTTTCTAATAATCTGATATTACTAATTTAATCTGCTTACATATCGTTTAACTTTGCTTACTCGATATTACTAATTTAATAGAGTAAGCAAATAGCATACTAAAAACAACATTTAAGAGGCATATTATTCCTATTCTAATCCATCCTTATGTCAAGCAAAAAAATAACATATTAAATTGTACTAAAAAATATTATTGCGATATAATTCCAACTTATCAAAAAATTAGATGATGTCATATGTTTTCATCTCTAATTTTAGAATTTCTAAAAACAAAAAGATAAAACTAAAAATTTAAAACATTACCCAAATGATTAGTTTTCGATTTGGATTAAATGTGCAATAATACTGCCTTCCAGACAACTAATTATAGAAATTGAATCTTAATTATTCATTTATATTGAAATTTACAACACTTATCAACTTCAATATAAATGGATAGCTAGGATCAACTTGTTAAAAATTTTGGCTTAATTCTATTTGAGTTGGAATAGACTTTTAATTTATAATGTAACTAAATTTTAGTCACGTCAAGTTGACTTTTTAAAGGATTCTAAATAAGGTGAATTTGCACGAGTTTAATTAGTTTTAAATTTAACTAACACAAGTATGATTAGATTATGTCTCTTTTTCTCTCTCCTATAAATAAGATTGCATGTTCAGATATATAATATGTGCAAGTTGTTTGAAAGAGAAAAATTTATGAGAGTCGAGTGATTTGTAATCACTTTTTCATATATTGAATTTTGTTACTCGTAAATGTAAGCAAATTACCAAACCACGTGAAATTTATCTTTTTGTGGTTTGTTTATGATTATTTCGGGCCTTTTTGCATAACAAGTGGTATCAGAGTTTTAGTTAAAATTGATTTTTTACTCTCTACCTAGAATTTGAAGTGATTAAAAATTGCTCTTGAATATATATCAGTAGGTTTGGTTTTGTTAAGATGATTTCAACTGTATATTATACGTCAAAAATCGAGTTCGTACGCTTTTGCACACTCTAATTAAGTCCCTACAATATTTGAAGATTTGCTAACTTTGCACTGGTTGATTATTAATTTGATCCAGCAAGGAAGGTAGCTCTGCATATTATTTGCTCTGTAATCCGCACATATCCAATCCACTCAAATTAGAATCTCGCACCTTAGTCTGATACTCTAATTCATCCTAAATCGACTTAAATTTGCCCAGGTTCGTTTTTAATCTGTTTAGCATTTTTGTGTGGTTTTTTGATCGAGTTAGAGTGATTCCTACTATTTTTAGCCATTCTAGCTTCAATTGTGATATCAAATTTTCTCAGTTGAGCCTCCAAAATTTTGTTGTCTTATTGGAGCATAAAAGTGGTTATTTATGGTGGAGCTTAAAAAAATAATGATTGAATCTGTTGAGGGTTTTGTTTGTTTGGTTAAAATTGGTTATTTTTATATGTGATTTATATTCGAATATTCGTTTATTTAGACCCTCTAAAGAAGTCAATGGTTTGAAGGTTTTGTGACAGGTACTGTCTATTTTATTCATTAGAAGGAATTTATTTTGTTTATTTGGAGAAATCTATTTTGTTCATCATGAGAAATTTGATCTTCAAGTGGAGTTTGTTCCCAGATAAAATTTGTCATTAGATGAATTTTGTGTTGGTTATCCAATTGCATTTGTTGGTGGAGGTTATGCTGCCAATTTAGATGACAAGATTGTCATTTGCGTCAAGTCTTAATACGGATTGGACTTGACTAAATTTGGTAATTTGAGTAGCCGCTTTACTCGATTCACATTTCATTTGGACGTAATTTGTGCATCTATTCGTATTTTGTTTAATTTTAAAATTTGGCACCTCTTGATGCATTTGGCGTCTCAAGACGCATTTAGAAGTAGCATCAATCTGCCAAAATGTCTGATTTGAAACTTTGGTCACTCCAAGTACTTTTGGCACCATAGGGCGCATTTGGAGGTAGAGTCAAATCTGCCGATTTGTTCGATTCAAAAATTTGAGCACTTTTAGTGCATTTGGTGGTAGAATTGGTATGTTGATTTATTCAGGAGATGGATTCTTGCTGAAATTGTTAAAAATTTTGGTTCAAATCCTATTTGAGTTGGGATAGAATTTTAATATATCATGTTACTAAATTTTAACCATGTCAATTTGACTTTTTAAAGAGTTCTGAATAATGTAGATTTGCATAAGTTTAATTAGTTTTAAACTCGACTAGCACAAGTATGATTAGATTAGGTTTCTTTTCTCTCATATAAGTAAGATTGTATGTTCAGATAATTAGTGTGTGCAAGTTGTTTGAGAGAGAAAAATTTATGAGAGTCAAGTAATTTGTAATCCCTTCTCCATATATTGAATTTTACCACCCGTTGACGTAGACAAATTGTTGAATCACGTAAAGTTTATCTCTTTGTGGGTTGTCTATGATTATTTTGGGTCTTTTTGCACAACACAACTTTATGTGTTTCTGTGATTGATTATTTACGTACAAAATATTTTCCTTAATTATGATTTCCCAATTTCTATGCCTCTACATTTAATTTTCTATTTCACAATTATCCTCTTTCCACATCTATGCTTGATTGCTAAAGAAAACCCACCACAAGAGCGTCACGTTAATTGAGCTCATTTATAAAATCTATCAAAGTTAGTTTAATTGTCGAATGTCTTTTGTTTTCCATATGTAAATTATTCTAAATTTGGTTTTCTAAAAGATTTTTTGCATAGCTCTGGACGGATCTTTTGAAAGTTGCAATCCAGAAGAAGAACTTTGGGAGGTTTAGCTGGTAACCTTCATTGGAATCCAGTGTCCACAGTAGGATGGCACCGTCAGCAAAAAACCAAGATGGCAAATCCTCACAAATTTCTCCAGATGATGCGGCTTCTGCCCAAAGGGGAGATGTTAGGAATCATGGCCAATCCAACAATAATTTGGGTAATTTGTGTATGCGCCCAATTCTTTTTTTCTTTTTCTTTTTTGAATGGAAGATGCGATTTTATTCATTTAATATTTCCTTACAAATAATAGGGGTAGCCCATACGGGAAAAGAAACAGACCACACTTTATTTTCGTCTACGAGAAGCTCGTACTTTGCAAAAAACATGAGCACAAACATTTCGTGATCTTTTGATGAAGACAAAACTTGCTGAAGCAAAAGAATTCAATTGGTGCTTATATTCCAGGACAATAATACCTAACAGGGACAAGTTTTTAGAGAAGCCATCGTGTTACTTGAGTCGCCTTCTATTACTATAGAGCCTAGGCCAAATTCATGAGCAGGTTTTAGTCCACATCGCATAGCCAGAATTTTAGCTACATTTGTTGACCACGGTCTAAGAAACCTCGATGCACAGGCGCCAACAAAGTGTCCATTCCAATCTCGGATCATGGCCCCTGTGCCAACCAACGTTTTCTCTGAATCACAAACTCCATCTACATTCACTTTGAACACACCAAGGGGTGGTCTGGTCTAGAAAGACTGGTCTGATGAAGTTTCAGATGCTTTAGTTGCACATTTCTTGTTCGAGGTGGATTGTTGGTAAGTTCTTAGGATTTTAAAGGCTTTATGCACAACCATTTGTGGAGACGTTGATTTACTTGAGAAAATAATAGAATTTTGATAGCTCCAAATCGTCTAAGCCAAAACCATAAACCTGCAGCTTGTGTCCTCGTTCAAGATTAACATCACCTCACATACCCAATTCTGAAAAAACCCCAAACGAGTGTCGAGGATATGCGTGGGAAGCCCTTCCTTCCATATTTCTTCTACCATTGCGCACGCCATAAGAGTATGCTCAATAGTTTTGCAAAATTTCGCACTTCGAGCAAAACAGTCTTGAACTAGGATGTGTCTTTGTGCTATTCTTTCTGTTGAAGGCAGAGCTCCACAACATACTCTCCAACTGAAAATTTTCACTTTGGCCGGTATATGGAGATTCCATAGTTTAAGCCACCAACTTTTTCCATCATGATCACTAGAGCCTTCATCTACTGTCCTAGATTCGTTTTTCAATAAGAAGTCCTTTGCCACCCATACCCCCGAGCGTACTGAGTAGAGTCCATCTTTGGTAAGATGCCAGATCAACTTGTCCATAGTTGATCTCTCACAAAACGGGGTGGCCAAGATTTACTCAACATCCTCTACAAAGAAATGCTGCTTTACAAATTCTGTTGTCCACTTACCAATCTAATCTAACAAGGTACCTACCTTAGTGTCTATCCCAGCATAGCTAGAGAGAAAAACCTTTAGCATTTTTAGCCTGTGTTTGGACTAATCTTTTTTATTGGCTTTTAGGCTTTTTGACCTTTTTGTAAAAAAGTAGATGTTAAATCATATAGAAAAAGTGAGAAAAAAGTAAGAAAAAACTTAATAAGCCAAACCAGTTGGCTTTTTTTGGCTTTTAAGCCAAAAAGCCAAAAAAATAAGCTAGCCCAAACACAGGCTTAGTATAAGAAGCCACTTGTCTTGTCACGCTCCAAACTCCGGGTCACGTGAAACACCCACAACAACTAGATAAAATCCAACCCGAGAATACACTCTCAAAGATAAACCATACATGCACAGTATATAAATGCCAAACGGCAACATTACACGGCTCCAACGCCCAAAAAATATGTTATAGCATACATGCAACAGAAAGAACAAAATTGAAGACTACAGCTCTTCTACCTCTCCAGCACCTCCAGATCAACCAGCATGATCGGTACATGAAGAAAAGCAAAATCCCACACCGTGAGCTAAAACTCAGTAGATTCTAAACAACACATACAGTATAAGCTAAACATGCTCGATAAACAAAGTGCAATTTTGATTTTCTTTCAAGCCAATAAAATAATTTGAAAACCGTTTTAGATCACGACTCACCTGAGCAAGAAAATAATTTTCACATACAAGGAAAAGCGAGGATAAAAATTATTTTTCAACTCATTAGAGCCTTGAAAACGATTCTAGTATTATGACTCCCGCAGGCCGTTAATATAGTTTTTAAGAAAATTGGTCTATCCGTCCCAATATGCAGTACATGCAATCCATGAAACACACACACATGTGCCTCGTCAGGACCTCGTTTCAGCCCACAGAGCGCTCTCACCGGCTTCGCAGCCTACCTCATACACCGGCTTTTGCAGCCTACCTCATATACCGACTTTCGCAGCCTACCTCATACACCCACACACGCACAGGTGCATCATCAACCAGGTTTTACATCTACTGGATCACAGATTCATCTAATCTATTTATACACATATGCAAACCCAAACCAAGATTTAAAGTATATAACCATATATCAACACGATGTTCCACGAATTATGTCACATGCCTATAAAACTCTAAATTTTAAAGCATAAATCACGTTACACATACGGTATCCAAGCCATGTAATCCACTTACATATTCCGTACATAAATAAGCAGAGTTATAAATGTACAAACCAGTTATAAAAGCACATAGCCATATATAACCTCACACCACGACGCCACCCGTCACGTAACTCGGCATCCATAAACCTATACCCACGACGCCCACATGCGCCAACACGATCAACAAACCAACATAACTCGACCTAACCGAAGGCCAACACCAAACCCACAACCATGGTTCTCACTAAAACCTCACACCTCCCGTGCATAACCATCACGCACACGACCGTGCCACAACACCCAAAACCTAACCATGCACGTCAACCCAAGGACAGCATCTAAACAAACATCAAGAATCACAACACGAAACCCCAAAACTACTACACGACCAAACACCCAAAAGGGATCCAAAGGTATTTGAATCGACTAATTTTCATAAATTAATCAATTGAATACCAAAGAACACCAATCAAAAACCAAAACCCAACCACCGAACCGTCAACACACAGCCAGGACTTCAGTCGACCGAACCAAGCCCCCAGTCAACCGAAAACCACACTAGAAAAATAAAAAATTCCATAACACCCGGTTCAGTCGACCGAACCCCACGGTCCAATCGACCGAACTCAAGATCCAAGATTCAGTCAACCGAACCCCATGGTTCAGTCGATCAAACCTCGGAGGAACTTGATTCCGAGCTACAGGTTTGGCCCTCTAAACCCCAAATTGAAGCCTCCAAGCTCTGATTCAACACCCACAAACATCAACATGCTTAGGTCTAACACCAATACCTCAAAAAAAAATCCCGACACCCGATTCCATCCACTAAAATCGACGAAAAATAGGATTTTAGCCCAAAAATCCAATTTTAAAATAAACCCAAATTTACAGCAATCTACCAGTTAAAAACACACACGTTTACCCATAGCACCCTTATACAGCAGTAGGGTCTAGAATCCTACCTCGGTGAGTTCAAAACTCGACGCCTCGAACTACGTGTAAAATTGAGCTTCGTCAAAATCAAATTCTGACCGAATGGTTGCGTAGCCCACCGTGCCAAAAGCAAAGATCCACTGTTGGATCGTTGAAAATTAAGCCGCCGAGAACTTAGAGAGAATGTAGAGAGAAAATAGAAAACTTACTAGAGTAGTTCTGAAAAATATCTTTATGAAAATATCTAACTCCAGATATTTATTGGTCTCCAAAATATCTTTTTTTTTTTGAATTTTTAAAATTCTCGCCGTAACACCCCAAGGCCCCCAGAACCTTCCCCGCAAACATATCTACGCTCAAGCATGCATCAAAAGCATATAAAACATGGTGCAACAAAAACACATAACGCACGTCAAAAAATGCCGAAAAATAAAATGGGTCAGGGTCTCACAACTCTTTCCCCCTTAAAGGAATTTTGCCCCTGAAATTCAACATAAGGTCAAAAAAACCACCATGTCGATCACAATCGACACAGGCACACGAGATGGCTAGCCAAACCGATCCTAAGATATAGTCAAACAAGGTCAGGCATCCTAGACAATGGCCAACTATCTCAAAGACTCGAGATCTACAACCCATTCCAGCTTCACAATCTCACCAACCACTGCCTCAACACAGCACACCATCCACGGGATCCATAACTAACCTCAAACATATGCAATGAAGAACTGGCCCAAAGCCTGCATACTCATAAAGTACCTCTACTCACTGAAGGCATATTAGCATCCTCCGGCACGACCAGTGCCCTCGAAGAACTGGGTGCATCAAGGACGTATTCTCAGCCCTGTGTCAATCTGGGTAGCCCATCTGGAATCTAAACTAAAGTACCCCTACCTGCAATTCGGGAAGTCTAAACTACAGGATGTTGCTGCTGATCCTGCATAAACGAACCCTCTTATGTGCCTACCATGCTCGGTGCACTCTCTCTCTATGGGCAATACCTGCGAATGTGTCCCGATTGACAACACCCAAAAAAAACTGACGGTCCCCTCCTCTATGACTGCTGTCTCGGTCGCGGGCACTCTGGCAAACGATGCCCTAACTGTCCACACCGATAACATCTAACCACCCCCTACAACTGAACTGGTACTGAACCCCAAAATCGCTTCCGCTAAGGGTAATCCCTCATACGATGCCCAGGCTGCCTGCGCCGAAAGCAAATCAACTCCCTCTACTCTGGCCTCCCTGATGAAGCCACCACCGGTACTGATACAGGAAACTGCTGCTGATACAATTCCCTAGGACATGAACTCAGACCAGTCAACCTCTGGCGTTTGTCCCCACGCCCCTAAAATTGAGCACCTCCACCATCCTGCTGGGTCCTACTCTCTCCCCTAACAGCCTCAACTAGCTGACCGATGGCACCCACCATCACATGTAGCAACTCCATGGCCTCACAAGGTCCGTGGGGAGCATTTGCAACCCTAACATCAAGAATATGCATATCCCCTTGGCCCACATGGCCACAGTCTTGACCACGGCCTCGCTCTCTCCCCGCAGACATCGCATCTTTATAAAAGAAAATAGCTCATAAGATGCAGTGTATAAGCATAAATCACATAAGCATGCTAACACATAAGCACATAGGTTCATGCTAAACAACCCCACATACCGAGAACCAACAAGAATGATGCGTTAATCTGGATAACCTACTCAAATTCCCTGCTAGAAATCACGTCAGCTAAACGCGTTTCTAACTTGGCGCCCAAGTCTGTTAATCCAAACGCCCAAAGGCAAGACTATCACTTCTAAGATTCAACCCCCATGCTCACATATACACATCGTTCACATATCTAATATGCTGACACGATCATATTATCAAAGAGTTTAAACACATGCAATCAAGCACACGCAATCAACCTTACATGGTGATGCAATCTCTTCCCACGGCTCTTAGATATTCGAACCCAGAGCTCTGATACCAAGCTATCACGCCCCAAACTTCGAGTCACGTGAAACACCCACAACAACCAAATAAAACCTAACCCGAGAATACACTCTCAATGATAAACCATACATGCATGGTATATAAATACCAAACGGCAACATTACACGGCTCCAACGCTCGAAAAACATGTTATAACATATATGTAACAGAAAAAACAAAAAGGAGGACTACAGCTCTTCCACCTCTCCAGCACCTCCAGATCAACCAGCGTGACCGGTACCTAAAGAAAAGAAAAATTTCACACCGTACGCCAACGCTCAACAGATTCTAAACAATACATACAGTATAAGCTAAACATGCTCGATAAACGAAGTGCAGTTTTGACTTTCTTTCAAGCCAATAAAATAATTTAAAAATCATTTTAGATCACGACTTACCTAAGCCAAAAAATACTTTTCACATGCAAGGGAAAGCAAGGATAAAAACCATTTTTTGACTCATTAGAGCCTTGAAAACAATTCCAGTATTACGACTCCCGCAGGCTGTTAATACAGTTTTTAAGAAAATTGGTCTACCCGTCCCAATATGCAGTACATGCAATCCATGAAATACACACACACGTGTCTCGTCAAGACCTCGTTTCAGCCGACAGAGCTCACTCACCAGCTTCGCAGCCTACCTCATACACCAACACACGCACACGTGCATCATCAATCAGGATTTACATCTACTAGATCACAGATTCATCTAATCCATTTCATACACATATGCAAATCTAAACTAGAATTTAAAGCATATAACCATGCATCAACACGACGTTCCACGAATTATGTCACATACCTATAAAACTCTAGATTTTAAAGCATAAACCACGTTATACATACGATATCCAAGCCATATAATCCACTTACATATTCCGTACATGAATAAACAGAGTTATAAATGTACAAACCAGTTATAAAAGCACATAGCCACATATAACCTCACACCACGACGCCACCCATCACGTAATCTGACATCCACAAACCTGGACCCACGACGCCCACACACGCCAACACGATCAACAAACCTACATAACTCAACCTAACTGAAGGCCAACACCAAACCCACAACCATGGTTCTCACCAAAACCTCACACCTCTCGTGCATAACCATCACGCACACGACCGTGCCACAACACCCAAACCTAACCATGCACGTCAACCCAAGGACGACATCTAAACAAACATCTGGAATCACAACACGAAACCCCAAAACTACTACACCACCAACCAAACCCCAAAAGGGATTCAAAGGTATTTGAATCGACTAATTCCCATAAATTAATCAATTGAATACCAAAGAACACCAATCAGAAACCAAAACCCAACCACCGAACCATCAACACACAGCTCAGAACTTCAGTCGACCGAACCAAGCCCCAGTCGACTGAAGACCACACTGGAAAATCCAAAAACGCCACAACACCCGGTTCAGTCGATCGAACCCCACGGTCCAGTCGACCGAACCCAAGATCCAAGCTTCAATCGACCGAACCCCATGGTTCAGTCGACCAAACCTCGACAGAACTTGATTTTGAGCTATGGGTTTTGCCCTCTAAACCCCGAATCGGAGCCTCCAAACTCTGATTTAACACCTACAAACATCCACATGTCTAGGTCTAACATCAAGACCTCAAAAAAACTCCCGACACCTGATTCCATCCACCAAAATCGACGAAAAATAGGTTTTTTGCCCAAAAATCTAACTTTAAAACAAACTCAGACCTACAGCAATATACTCGTTAAAAATATACACATTTACCCATAGCACTCTTATACATCAGTAGAGTCTAGAATGCTATCTCGGTGAGTTCAAAACTCAACGTCTCGAACTACGTGCAAAATCGAGTTTCGTCAGAATCAAATTATGACCGGATGGTTGCGTAGCCCACCGTGCCAAAAGCAAAGATCTGCTGTTTAATCATTAAAAACCGAGCCCCGAGCCCCCAAGAACTTAGAGAAAAGGCAGAGAAAAAACAAAAAACTTACTGGAGAAGTTTTGGAAAATATCTTTATGAAAATATCTAACTCCAAATATTTATAGGTCTCCAAAATTTTTTTTTTTTTTTGAATTTTTGAAATTCACGCCGTAACACCCCACGGCCCCAAGAACCTTCCCCACATGTATCTCTACCCTCAAACATGCATCAAAAGCATATAAAACATGTTACAACAAAAACACATAACGCACGTCAAAAAAACTCCGAAAAAGAAAACGGGTCAAGGTCTCACATGTCTTTATATATGTGGATGTTTGCCCATCTCCCACCCTCCAATGCAAACCTTTAGATAATAATTCTCTTCCTTACAAGATGCTCCTGCAAACAAAGGATGGTTGTAACCCCATCCTTGCTTGCATAAATATACATTGAGAAAAATATTTTGCCTTGAACACCTTCCCCACCAAAGATGAGGTATATTAGATAATCCTCCATCCTTGCTTAGCAAGCATAGCCAGATTAAAAGCCTCTAGGTTCCTAAAGCCAATACCCCCATCTCTTTTGGAGGTACATAGTTTCTCCCATTTGCTCAAGTAAATTTTGCGAGAACTATTTGAGTAACTCCACCAAAATATAGCCACCATGCTGACCTCACATGATTCACAGCCCATCCTTCCCCTAATCACAGAGCCAGTTAATAAGGCGGAATATAATTTGATTCTCTTTGAAATCCTAATCCATTCTAATAAGGAAACATTCCCTTCTATTGTGATTTCAAAATCAATCAAGGCCCCCATTTTAAACCCAACCGCCTGTCTTCCCACTCAATCACGAGAAATTTGTCAGCTGGCTCACAGACTCCAAAAATCCTCCATATGTTAAAGGTCTCCTAATCCAATAGTTGTAGACACCCCAATTTGTTTCCACTGAATCTTAGGCTTATTCAGGTGTGTCCAATGATGAAAATCGAGTGGGATGATTTCTCTAAACGATTGCAAGAAAGCAATCCAAAACCAGTGTTCTGTGAAATCAAACCGCAAGATCACAACTCTTAAATATTTAGACCGCAACCTTCAAACCTTGCGACCTAGTTGTTCACTAGCCCGAGTAATTACACATGCAACCTTTGAACCTTGCGCCTGTTATGTTGATTGTTATGACCATAATGCGAATCTCTCGAAAACCCTAAAATTTGTTGCAGTCGCAACTTTGATCCTCACGATCGTAACCTTTGAAGGTGGCAACCGCAACCTTATCTAGCCCAGTCTGAGCTTTGAACGGGGAACACCTTATTGGTTGGCATGTTCTATATAAACGAACCTTTGGTACAATTTTGGGATACTTTTTGTTGACGTCGATAGGCTGGTACTTCATAGAAGACAATTCAAGTACACTGATTATCTGCCGTATTCCCAACCCACATCCTAGCACATTCTTACTTTTCGAGCACTAGAATTGGAGCACTTCCCAAGGACTGGACAAATGAGCATTAATCCCTACGACTTGAAGACATGCCCGGATTATCACATTTCAGGTATTCTGTTGAAACTCTGGCATTTCTCTCCATACATTTTCTATCCCCGTTGGGAGGTCGAGTTTTGAATTTGAATCTCAATTTCCGAATTGGATGCTTATTTTTTAGTTTTGCTATCACTAGGTTTAATTACCTCATCTATGCGTTTGATCATCAATTTTGAGTTGTTCAATCGAGAGCATGCTTAATTTTAAAAATTTTGGTTAACTTTCATTATATTTTTATTAAAATAGTCTTAATTGTGCCTTGTTTATACTGTACACTAGCACTCTAACACACTGACTATTGAAATTTAGTAAAAAAGTGCTCAAATTCCTTGCGGTCGCAACTACCATAGTTGCGGTCGTTACAAATATGCACTAACATGCTTGCGGGTGTGATTCCGGTTCTTACCACCACAACCTTTTGGCCTTTAAATCTTGCGACTACAACATTTATATCTTATGGTCGCAACCTTCGCCCATTTTCAGTAGTCTAATTCTATTCCAGTAGCTTAAATTGTGCTTTTACAGTATTCTATCTTGCTATGAATGAGGAAATTTGTACTATAAATTTGTGTGTTTAAGGCTTAGAAATCCTTATGTTTATTTCACTTTCGTTTAAACCCATGATAATTCTAGGTGTTAATCATAGTTTAATTTTGACATGATTAGGGTTTGCTAGTTTCATCTAAATGATTTCATTCTTTGTATATCGCATGCAGTTTGCACTATGTATCGCCTTGGTGCCCAAAGTGTGGTCCTCAACTAAAGTCTCTTAGTATCGGCTTATTACTCTGTGTAACGGAGTCTATAAAATCATTACAAAAAATATTACTAATAAACTATCCTCTATCCTTCCTGTTATTATAAGTGAAAATTAAAGCGGCTTTGTGGTTAGTAGGCAAATCTCGGATAATATTCTAGTAGCTCACGAGATTATGCATAATATCAGACAATGCAGGAAGGGCTGGGAGGGCCTTATGGCAATTAAACTGGATATGGCCAAAGCATATGACAAATTTGAACGGGCTTATTTGAGGGGCATCCTTCTTATATTTGGTTTTGATTTGCAATGGGTGGAGATTATAATGAGTTGTGTCACCATAGTCTCCTTTACGTTCTCATTAATAGCGAGAAAGGTGATCTGTTTAGCCCAGGGAGGGGTCTAAGACAAGGATGTCCCCTATCCCCTCACTTTTTTATCCTGTGTGCAGAGGGTTCTCCATTATCTCCTTCTCCAAGCAGAACATTAATCCCTTCTAAAAGGAGTGCTTATTTGTAGAAGATGTGTAGTGGTCTCTCACCTATTCATCGCTGATGACTCCATTATTTTTTGTAAAGCTTTTGAGGTGGATAATTCTACTATAGAGGGTCTTCATAACATATGAAACTGCTTCATGAAAAATGATAAACCAAGAGAATCAACAATATTCTTAAGTCTAAATAATCTGATAGAGAAAGCAGATCAAATTAAACTCCATCTTGGGATTCAGCAAGTACATGGGAGTGGCAAATACCTAAGCCTTCCAACTATCATCAGTTACTCTAAGAAGGAAGTTTTCAATTACATCTGAACAGAACTCTCTCCAAAATTGTAGGAGGAAAGAACAATTTTTTAGCCCTACTAGTCATAAGGTTCTCATCAAATCTATACTTATGACTTTGCCAACATACACAATGTCATGCTTCAAGCTCTCGACTTCCCTATTTAAGTTAATTAATACGGCTATTGCTAGGTTTTGGTGGGGAAGCGAAGAAAAGAGTAGTAAAATTCATTGGTTTTGTTGGGAGAAACTTAGCAATTGCAAAGGCAAGGGAGGGCTTGGGTTTCAAGATTTGAATGCCTTTAATTTGGCCCTCTTGGCTAAGCAGGGCTGACGTCTAGTCTCAGGGTTTGCGTCTCTTTTCAAGCGGGTCTTCAAAAGCAAGTATTTTTCCAATTCCTCTTTCTGGTCAGCCTCTAATTGTAATTCTGCTTCTTGGGCTTGAAAATGTATTTTGGTCAGTCGAGAAACCCTTGCTAGTGGATGGTGATGGCAAATTAGTAGTGGAGACAAAGCCCACATCTGGACACACCTGTGGCTCCAGCACATCCTTTAGAGTAGAGGTACACAAAAGACCCAAGAAATTCAAAAATCGAATTAATCTGACCTTTATGGGTTTGGTTGGCTCGATTTTTATAAGTAATAAGTTTGGTCCTGGATCCCAAAAAAGACAAATCGATAATATTAGTTTGGTTCTTGTGTTAATCTATGATTAATCCAAACCAACTCAAAAACCGAATATATATATAATAAAAAAATATTAACCATTAGATTATATATATAATTGTTATGAGATTTACATTAAAAAAATTAACTTTACAAATTAGAAAACAATATAGTCATTAGATTAGATAATTATTATTAATTGTTATTTATTTGTTATATGTCATTTATTTCTATGAATTTTTTTTTTAAATATTCATTATTTATTTTACTAAATAAATTGTAAAATAATTATTTAAACTTTTATTTCATATTTTTATTATAATGTATGAGTCTTACCTTCTATTTATTATTTATTTTAAAATTTTAAAACTTATACATAGTGATTTTTTTTATGCGCCAAAATAATTTTTAAAATTAATGAAACCGTGATTCCAAACCGAACCAATTCAATTTTTATTGATTTAGTTTGATTTAGTTTGGTTTTATAATATGATTATGTTGATTCTGAGTCCAAAAAATTAGAACTAATAAAAATTGATTCGGTTCAAAATTTAATACGAAATCGAACTAAACCGATTCATATGCACCTCTACTTTAGAGTTCAAACAGCTCTTCCTCCTGGCATTACATTGCGGGAAGTCTTAGAACTAATTGATCATGTCTCAAAATCTTGGAAGACACGAGTAGTGCTCTAGGTCTTCTCCAAGGCAGATTCAAACTTATTTTAAGTTTACCAACTAGCATCTCAGGAATGGGAGATCGCAAGGTGTGGTATTATACAAGCAATGGGAAGTTCTCGGTCCGTTCGACATATTCTCTAGCTAAGAACATTCTTATCCGCAAACATGCATGCTATAAAAGGGCTATAGAGGGGTCTAACTCTAGCGTCTCTCTAGAGAATGTATATAAAGGAATCTGGGCTTTGCAAATCAAAGGCAAAATTAAATTTTTATTTGGAGGTGTTTGCTTGACATTGTTCCCACTAATCTTAACTTATTAAAAAGGTTTCTCCCTGTAGATCCAAGATGCCATTGTTGCGGTGAGGAACTAGAATCTATAAAACACTTGCTTCTTCAGTTCAGTTTTGCTAAACACTCCTGATTATGTTATCCTTTGAGACTTAGAGGAGGAGCCCAAGTCCGCGAACTTTCCTTTTACTAAATGGTGGCGCTCCTTGGTTGAAAAATCTAATCGGATTGTGAATTGCACAGATGTCTTGGGTCTTACAGCTAATTTGGGTTGGTAAATTTGGAAAGCTCAAAATGTTTGGGATTTTATAACAAAACAATTGGATATTGCCACAATAGTAAGTAAAACAATGATAGAGTGGACAAAATTTTAGAAATTTAGTATGGCACAGCCAGGAGAAATGCTCAAGTGCCACCTATGCCCTACAAAATAATTCTTCAAAATGGTTTACTCCAAACATAAATGTGGTGAAAACTAATGTAGATGGTGCCCTCACTAATCAAGAAGATAAGGCAGGCATAGGTTTGGTCTTAGAGATCAAGTTGCTTTTATGTCAAGGGTCATTTCCCTTCCTTTGGACGATATATCCTCTCCACAAGTGGTGGAAGCTCTAGTTGTTAAGAAAATACTACTCCAAGCACATCTCATTAGACTAACTAATATTATAAACGAATGTGACAGTTTAGAGATCATATTTACTCTATCTAATAAGATTCCCTTAACAGTTGATATAACTCCTATTATCAGTGACTATTGAACCTTAAAATCTCTTTTTAGTTCTTACTCCTTCAATTCATGTATCTAAAATTGGTAACTTAATAGCTCATAGTACTACTAAATTAGCCTAAACTTTGAGTGAAATTATTGTATGGACGAAAAAAATTTCAACTCTATATGAATAGACTCACTCCTTGGATTGTAAGCAACTTAGCCTCTATAGTTTAATATATTAATACAATCTTCTTTTTGCAAAAATAAAAATGTATTTTAATAATTAATCTTGTATTATAAGTTCAACTTAAACAAGACTTTGTTTGATAATCAACTTAGAATCAACATATTACCTTTCGATTTATAATCACAAAAGGATTAACTATTAAAGTATACTCTCTTTTTTTCTCCTTGTATGATAATTTAAAAACACTTTTTTTCCAAATAAATTTTTAGGTTATTTGGACTAAATTCAAAAATAGTAATTAAAAAAAGAACAAAGCTTTAACCTAGATTGCTAAACCATGGTAATATTTCTCTTTAAAAAACTATTGAGAAGTCAAAAAAATAATGGTAGGAACAACTTTAAAAATAAAACAAAGCTAAAAAAAAAAAAAGCAAAAGTAGAAAGCATAAAAAAAGAAAATTTCCCAGTCTCAATATTTTTCACTTTTTCTAGAGAGAGAAATAAAAGTGAGGGCCTAAAGGCCTGAACAGCCGCTGCATAAATTTACATTGCAATTACTATCGCCACATTTCCCCTAAAACTCAACCTAACATTAACCTCCCAACACTCACCAAACGCACTCAAATGTTGAAACTAAAAAATAAAGGAAAATAATGGGCTAAAACATTAAATAAGAAAAAGAAGAAAAAAATAACAATTAGCACTAGCAACCCGGACCCTATAGTTTTCTATCATTTAGCACCCTATCGGAGCAGCAGCCACTGATGGCTTCACCTTCGGCGGCCGTCCTCTCCCCCTCCGTTCTCCGCTCGGTGGCTGCGCCGCCGCTGTCTTCGCCTTCTTCGGCGGCCGCCCACGAGGTCGTGCACTGCCAGAAGATGAACCCTCCTCCTTTGGAGGGCGGCCCCTGGGTCTTGGTGGCCCAACCACCGTTGGCGGTGGAACCGAATCCTTGGACTTTGGAGGACGGCCACGACCCCGGCGCGGTGGCGCGTTAGGGTCCGGCTTCATGTAGTTGTTCTTGACCATGATGAGTTCGCCGCTCTGCTTCATCTTGTTCAAATGGTGATAGATCAGCGTCGTGTGCGCCGCCGGGAGCTCGCCGTAGGTGTCCTCGATGTGCTTCGAGATTGCCGACTTGTTCGATCCGTTCTTGTCGTTCAGAGCCTCGATCGCGGCCATAATCAGCTGCAAAAAACACCAAAAATTCACACAAATCAGCTGCAGAAACACCAAAAATACACAATCAGCAAAACCCAGCTCAGAAATCAAACAAAAACAGCAAAACCCAGCAGAAATCAACCTCCATACGGACATAAAACTTTGTTTGGATCAAAATAACAGCAAAACCCAGCTCAAATCAAGCTCGATACGGACAGAAAGCTTTGTTTGGATCGAAGTAAAAAGAAAAAAAAAGGAATTACACAAGTTCCAAGGGAACACATTTTCTTACCTCTGGGTACTGAGGGAGAGAGGGAGCTGCCGGGGGTTGAGCAGGGAAGTAAGCAGACTCTTCGGCTGCCATGTCAGATAGAGACAGGAAGACTTTCAGAGAGAGAAAACCCTAGAGGGAGAAAGAGAGATTGTAGAGAAGATGGAATCAGATAGGAATAGTCAAGGGGGAGAAGAGATTTAAAGGTGGGGGTTTCCAGGGGATAGGATCAGGCGAAAACAGAAGCGAGTGATGATCCAACGGCCAGGGATTATAATTGGAATGGCGATCCAACGGTTTTTCTTGATCTTAATGCGGTACGACACGGATCGATGACGTGGTAAGATTTTACGTAATGAGTTCAATTTTTTTTTTCGCGCTCGTCAAAATTACCGGACTGTCCCCCATTCAAACTTTATTTTCATATTTCGTTTTCAAAATATTGGGTTGTTATTATAAGCGGCCGAGCGTAGGTGGAAATCGAAACGTGGCGACTCTTAATAAGGCAGTCTGATAAAGAACTCTATTCATGACCAGTAATAATTGAGTAACATGAATCCTGCCCAGTAATATTTGAGTAACATGAAAACTGAGCTGCCTTTAATCGCGTCTGATCATTTTGAAATCAGGATCTGGCAGGCAAGTGCGGAAACATGGGCCCCGCATTTCGAATGGTCATTGGCAGACCGCCTACCTAAATTCAAGAAAAATCATTCAACGGCCCCGTTTGAATAATTATTTATTTATTTTTAATAATTTTTTTTTTTATTTAATCATACTATAATAATTTTTAATTTATTTTAATTGAAAAATTAAAAAAAAATTGATAAAAATATAAATAAAGTTAAAAAACAAAAAAAAAACTAAAATAAGTTAATAAATTAATATTATATTATTTATTTTCGTATTTAATGAATTTCTTATCTTTTAATTAAAAATTTTACTTTGTTGGCTCATCTCATCGTGACAATTTATTAGAATAATAAAAAAAATTAGTTAAAAAAATTTTTAAAATAAAAATAAGTAATATTTATAAAATTTAGCCCAAACAAGACTTGTCACGCTCCAAACACCTGGGTCACGCGAAAGTTTTTCAAAACACCCATTTGAAAAAATAAGATTTGCAGTTAAAACACCATCAACCATAAAATATTACAATATTTAGATAAAGATCTCCAAATTTATCTCTCATAAACAGAAATCATGCAAACTCATACATGAATAAATATATCGTCGAAAGGCGTACAAAACTAACCTTTGAAACAAGCAACACATGTATAAGTACATGTCCAAAACAAAAAAACTACAACAAGCTCTCCATCATCACAAGCCTCTAGGTCAACTCCATGTGGTCACCTAAAAATGTTTATACAGTAAAATCTCACACCGTGAGCCTAAACCCAATAGGAAAGACAATAAAGCTGTAAAGCAGGCTATGCAATTATACACACATGGGCTCAACCACATGAGCCAAAAGGTTTTTCTCTCAAAAACCACGAATTTTCTATCAGGTCAACGCGAATCTCAAAACGGTTTTATCTCATAAAATTCACGTTTTCATCCTTCAAACTATGCATATAATCCCAACAGATATCATGCCACAGTTAAGGAAAAGCAGTAGTAAAACAGTAATCAAAACATGATCATTGTTCACCCGGATCATACAACCGGAATCAAAATATTATTTTTTCACTCAGAACACACAACCGAGAAAAATAAAACGGTAAAACAGTTTTCCTCCACTCGGGTCACACAACCGAGGAGAACACAGATAAATGAGATCCTATGTACCAACTCTGCTACACACAGACAAGGTAACAACTATAGATTCTTATCCACTACCCTAGTTACCACTTAAGGCCCGTTAGGTAATGACAAGCTCTATACGAAGTCACGATAATGTAACCACTTAGTTTACGAGAACACCATCCGAGGGTACTAAGCACCCAACCAACCACTTAGTTTACGGACCTAAGCCGAGGGTACTAACCACTTAGTTTACGGGGACTAACCCGAAGGTACGCAGGGACCTACTCTGCGTACGTTTTCGGACTTGCACCGATGAGCAATGGAAGCCCAAAGCATCACAAACACATCCATTGTCCCGGTATATCTATGGATAACATTTAAAACTCAGTCGTAGCTCAATTACAAAAAATAGTAAAACAGTTTTACATCGCATGTATATAAAAAGAATCCAATCCATCAATATGGAGATCTACAAGTATGTAACAACATAATTTCACAAAACTGAGACTAAACCCCAAGAGTTAACTCCAAACCTCCACAAACATGTTTTTCATAAAAACACCTCGTTTTCAAAGCTTCTTTTAAAAATTACAGATCTCAAGACATCTGAATCATATATAAAATCAAGAAAATGCGTAAAACTCATTTTTATCCATAAACTAAGGTTTAAACATATAAACAGCATTTCATGCATTTTTACCCTGTGAAAGCAAGTATAGTTACATATATCACCCTTTTAACAACAGTAGGTCTAGAATCCTGCCTCAAAGAGCTAAAAGTTCGATGCCTCAAAATCCAACCTCGTCGGAACGAGAATTCGTCCGGATGGATGTGAAGCCCACGTCACCGACAGCAAGGATCTGCTATCTGTTCGCAAAAAACCAAGCCCCAGGCCTCCCAAAAGTTAGAGATAAGGTAGAGAAAAGGTGGAGAGAAAGAGATTTGTTTGAAAATAGATATTTTGAGCCTCAAAAGATATTTATAACCTTCTACAGAAATTCGCGCTCAGGACCCACCGCTCGAGCGCCCAAGCACCGCTCGAGCGGACCCCTTGCCGACATAGGCCCTGCCACACCACCGCTCGAGCTCCTAGGCACCGCTCGAGCGGACCCCACTCCGAGCCACGCTCTGGCACCACCCCGCTCGAGTGCACACCCACCGCTTGAGCAATCACATCTCGAACCAACACTCTACCACCAGCCCACTTGAGCGAGTTCCCCACCGCTTGAGCGGTCGTCGCTGGGAGAGAAAACTGAACAAAGCAACCAAAATTGAACCCCCGCATGCTTAACACGTATAGCACCTATACAAAACATGCTGTTCTACAACGGAAACATAATTCATGCAGCATAGAGATACATATATGGAAAGAAACGTATCAACATATATAAAGATATCAAAAAGACACGGGTCCGGGTCTCACAAGACTAACCTCACAAGCCATATAGTTAGGTTGTGCTATAATTTTCTTAACCTCGTTTCATAATTGTTATAAATTGAGTGGATTAATAGTAAGGTAAAATTAAGAATGAGGTGGGGTGGGATTGATAATGTTACAATTTTTGGCGATTTTCAAAAGACAAAACCATCAGAGTTTGTTCTGTTGGTTTTTTTTTGGGGTATTCTGTGAGTTGTAAGTATATCTCTCCATCACTGAGCTGTCTGATTTTTTAGAACCCCTACAAAGAATTACAAACATGATTAGTGGCTCATGTATCAATACACCAAGTACTAGTAGATAATACCACTAAACAGGTTTCAACTACTAATGAAACAGAAATTACCTTTGTTATTCTACTTACTAAGATAAACTAAACATTGCTTCTTCTAGTGTCATGTCTGGTTGTAGTAAAAATGCTTACCTATCAGCTTTTTCACATCAGCTTTAGGCCCATTAGCTGCATTTCCACCTTTGCCTCCATGTTTCTGAATATTTTTCTTCTTCTTGCCTTTTGGGTTAGAAGAAGAACCTTTTTTAGCAACACAGACACTACATGGCTTCCTAAGAACACCCTCATCTGCTTGAAGTTCTTTAAGTAATTCTGCTAGGAAAAAATTGAGTTTGTTCATATTATAATTTAGGCAGAACTGCTTAAAATAATCAGGCAGTTTTCCATCAATCTCAGTTCCAAGAATCTCTAATTTATTCAGAAAACTAATCATCTTCAGAACATGATCCCTAACTAGGGTTGCTTCAGCCATGTTCGTGTTCATCAGTGATTTTATGGCCACCTGCCAAGAGGCACAATTTTAATTCCCAAACATATCTTTGAGATTCATAATCATGTCATAGACACTGGTTATAAACTGATGATGATGTCGCAATGCATTTAACTTAAAAGCCAAAATGTGACAGTGAGCCATCTAATCAGTCTTCTGCCACTTCTAATAAGTCTGGATTTTCTCCTCGGTCACCCCTCATCAGGTACTTGTGGCAAAATCTCCTATAACACAAACTTATAATCCTCGATAGCTAAAATGATATTCAGATTTCTTTTTCAATTAACATAATTAGGACCTGTGAGTTTGTTTTCTTTGAGTATTGTCGCGAGTGGATTAAAAGCCATTTTATTCTAAGAATCATATAATTAAAACCATTAATTACGAAGAACAAAAATTTTAAGTTCAATTTAAAAATTTGGTTCTTTCTACCATTTTTAGAAAGAACTTGCTAGCAACGTGATGCACCGTGAATAGCATACATCGATGGAAAGGTCGTTCACTATTCATCATTTGTTCAGACAGGTCAATTCATATTAATTTTACTATCTCGACAGTAAAGCTTGGCAAGTAAAATTAAATAAGTGGCGTAATTTTGGTCTTGTAAATAATAACAGTAACTCATATGGAGATGATACTATTATTTACAGTTAAATGTAAACTATCACTTAATTCTGAATCTATCACTTTGCAATAAAATCGTCAGATGAAAAAGTGATTCACACTAATGATTATCCAAAATTATCCCTAAATGAGGTCCGTACCGGCGATACTGTAACTAATTCTATCCGATGGGAAGGAAGACTCTGAAGCCAACACACAAAATTAATTATATCACATACAAACTAGTGGTGGAGACCGCAGAATTTATCTTTGAATAAATTTACTTACCCACTTAATTTTTAAAATATTTTTTCGGATTATAAAAACTATTTAATTAAAATAAATTTATAATTTTTGAAAACCACACATTACAAAAGATTTCGATTTTAACCATCTTTAAATGTTATATGTGTAACAAATAAAATTTTTAATTCTATTTATTTGATAAAAAAATTTAATTTTATTTCCTGTTACAGTTGTTCCGAAAAAATAATTTATTAAAATTAAACTCCTTTTAATTAATTTTAAATTTTGAAATTAAACGACACGTTTTTCAAGATACCAAATTTAAAAAAAATCATCTTAAATGTGTTTTTAAGTAACAAAATAAAATTAAATTTTTTTATTAAAAAAATTATTTTATTTTTTCATTATAAAAAAATTAATTTCGAATAACTGAATTAATTAAACTTGAACATAAAGTATTAACAAAAACACCATACACATATTTAATAAAAAAATAAATAAATGCATAATATTTCGACTTTATGGTCAAGCTAAAACTCTTAAGCCATAGAGTTCATGTTTATCTATAAAACTTGTAATCATGTCAGAATCAGAACTTTGCTGTTATCACAACTCTGTAGCTAATCAGAAACCTCGTAACACACAGCTACTACAAGTCATAGTCACCGTCGAGCCACCTGCTGCCGCCGCTGCTTGCGCCTGGCCTGCCGCCTACCTGCCCATGGTAAGCAACCCTGCGCCTCGCTACACCGCCTATGCCACTGCCCCGCCGCAGCTCGCCCCACCACACCAGCTCGCGCATCCCACTCCCTGCTTCGCGTTGCGCGTGTTGCACCACGCCTTGTTCCTCGTTCTTCGACTGTTCTTTGTTCTTTTGATTACATTAAATCAAAACAAGAACATGAAATCAAAAGAAAATTATTTTACATTGATCCTACGCCTCTAAGAAGTTCACAATCAACTACCACGACCAAACTTTCATGACAAAAAGATTAAACAATTAATAATCATTAAACTCTATGCAAACAAGCATGCAAATATAATAACCATTAAAAGCCAGGATTATATTGTATACAAAACAAATTTAGCACAATTCAAATCTACCCGAACCCATGATTCAATCATACATAATCAAAAACGACTCTAATAACAATTATTAGAAAAAACTGTCAAGATCCTAAGATTATGTTTATAATTTTAGTCAAAAAATAATCCAGATGGGCAATTACCGAAACATGCTCCAGATTAAATTTTTTTGATATCGAACAATTAAAAATAAAATTTGGTATAACTCCCAAAGTTAGTTCATGATTATACCTGTCGAAGACCGATTTGTTTGATTCATTTGTTATCAAAAACTTTAGTCAACAAGCTGCCGTGATAATTGATTAGAAGTTAATTCTCCCAAACAAGTCTTCTGCTGTATTTTTAAATGCAAACCACAAATAAAGCATGAATTTTGATCTATCGTGTTCTTTAAAACCTATTTAGTCACCCGTTCTTCTGATTCCACAATATGTGAAAACTCTAGAACGATTAATGAATAACTGGCGACTATGTTTTATAACTGCATATAAATACACTACAGTAGAGATCTATGAAATAAATAAAAAGTGAGCTCCTAATGTAATTATGAAATTCTACCTCAATCTAGAAGATATTTCATAAAAATATAAATTATAATTTATTCCATTAAAAAATTATGATTAAACTCCCAACCTTATTCTCAAAATCGAAGTATTTGATCTCCTATTATTAAATGTTTATTTACTTTCTCTGCGTTAAGATTACATATACTCGCCGATTAAATTAAATTACTGATAATTATATTTAATCGATTTTTTAAAAAAAATCTTAAAACATTCCGCTTGACTTATTTGATTTTCAGATTATAAAATCCACCTATAGAGTTTGGTTCGGTCAAAACTTATAAACTTTCTTAATAGAGTATTATCAATCCCGTTCACGAGACGCGAATTCTTCTTGACTTTTAAAAATATCCAGTCGACTAAGGTATTGTTTAGGCGACTGAAACTGATGTTCCAAATGAGAAACTAGATTCAAAGCGCTCCAGTCGACTGACCAAGAAGTCCAGTCAACTGAGTTGAGGCTCTAACCGACTGAATAGGGCTCCAGCCGACTGAATAGGGCTCCAGTCGACTGAGTTGAGTCTTCAATCGACTGAATAGGCTTAATTTCAAATTATTTGCTGAAACGGCTAGTTTGATAATATCATACTTAGCCTAACGGCTAGTCCAAACCTTTAGCCTATAAATAGAGCCCTTGTGTTCTAGTTTTCTCACTTCAATCATTCAAATCAATTTTCTCTTATACTTATTTATTGTGCTTAAAATTCTTGAATTTTTAATTATATTTTTGAGAGAAAATTTTTTTTTGATTTTCATAGAGTTTCATTGATATATTCTTTGAGAAGTGAGTTAGTGTATTAATTTCTTGTACTCATTCGCTCATTGAAAGAGCATTTTTTTGTACACTTTTATTCCATTATGTTGTACTTGAGAAGGGTGTTTCTCAAAAGAGGTAAATCCGCCTATAAGAATTGGGATACTTGTTAAGAGAATATTCTCAAGAGAGGCTACTCCACCTAGACTAAGGAGAGAGGCTACTCCGCCTTTTGAAGGAGGGATAGTGAAAATTCTCATAGCGGTTGGCTTGAGTAAGGGCGTAGGCCGTTGTTTCAAACCTTGTAAAATCTTGGTGTTGTATCTCTAACTTGTTTTACATTTTATTTTCATTGTTGTATTGTTATTTATATTTGCATCACACACATTCATACTTGTATTTTAATCAAAAAGGATTTCAATCTAGTTTTAATTCTTATGAATTAAAATCTATACTTACATTTTTAAATCTTCAAACAAAGAAGTTTTGAATCTTGTTTATAAGTTAATTAAAATCTACTATTGTGTCAATATTTAAACAAATTTTTTAAAATATTCAATTCATCCCCCTCTTGGGATTACACATAAACTATCAATTGATATCAGAGTCAATCACATTATTCTTAGCAAGTTTTTGTAAAAAAAATTTCTGGCAGACATCGGTGTACCCCGTTTGGAGAAGGTCAATCCTCTATAAGGCCTCCAATCATCTGTGGTGTTAACTACACTTTTTGAAAGCAAAAAATGATGATTTTTATTCAAACCATGGATTGGATGACTTAGAGAGTGATCGTTCAAGGTAATCTCACTCCTACTAAAACTATGGAAGGTAAAGAAGTTTCTAAGCTAGAAGAAGAAATGAATAAAAATGATATGAAGCTACTTTAAATAAACTCTAGTGCTATGAATGCCTTGTATTGTGTTTTAGATGCTAACGAATATAATCGCATAATGACATGTAAAAGTACAAAAAAAATGTGAGAAAATTTAAAAATTACTTATGAAGGCACTCAAGATTTTAAAGAATTTAGAATTGATAGACTAATTAGTGAGTATGAAGGCTTTAAAATGAATTGTGATGAAACTATCTCTAGTATGTAACTCGCTTTACTCACATTATTAACTCTCTTAATGCACTCGAAAAAACTTACCAATCTTATGAGTTTTTAAGGAAAGTACTCAAAGCCTTGCCACTATTTTGGGAAGCTAAGGTTACAACCATTTTCGAAGCAAGTAATCTAAGGATGATAACCTTAGATAAGCTAATTGGATCACTGCTGACATACGAGCTCAAGATAAATGAAAGAGTCAACGAACAAAATAAAATCAAAAAGTCCATTGCTCTAAAAGCTTTAAAAGAGAGTTCAAGTGATGAAGAGAATGAGGAGATCGATGATGATGACATGGCTCTTATTACAAGAAAATTTGAAAATTTTCTCAAAAGAGTTAAAAAGTTTTCAAGAAGATTTCGAGGCACATAATTTGACGAAGAATATTCAAGCAAACGAGATTTTAAGAAAGAAGAACCACTCACCTGCTATAACTGCAACAAAACTGGGCACATCATGCCAGAATGTCCTTTACTAAAAAATGACTTAAAGAAAAAAAAAAGCCATGAAACCAACAGCGTGAGATAACTCAGATTCAAATGAGTTAACCAATAGTTCAAGTGACGACGAAATGGCCAACTTTTGTTTGATGACAAGTATAGACGAAGAGGTAAATTCTCATTCTAACTCATGCAATAAATTTAGTTCTTCTTACTCCATGTCATCATATGATGAACTTAAAAATAAATTATTTAATTTACATAAGAGTATTTTGAAATTAGAAAAAATATATATAATTGAAAAATAAAAATAAAAACTTTTCTAAAAAAATTGAGGAATTGAAATTTTTAAATGAAAATGCTAAAAATAAGAAAGAAAACATGTCTAAAGAGCATGGTTTGCAAATTGAATCTTTGAAAAAAGAGAAACTCATTTTAAAAGTTAAATTTGATAAATTAATAAAAATTTCTAAAAATGATATCTCTAAATTGGAAAAATAAAATATTTTTTAAAAAAAGAACTCAAAAACTTAAAAGGTAAAAATATTGAAAATGATATTTCTTGTGAACTAAAAAGAAAGTGGAAGATTATTCAAATATCATCTATAATTTCACAAATAAAAAAGAGAGCTTTGAAAAAATTTTAAGAACACAAAGAAGGTGATTAAATAAAGAAGGAATTGATTACAATAGAGAAGTAAAAAATAAATCTAAAAATTATTTTATAAAAGAATCAAAGAACTTTTCATACTCATATTCAAGAAATGTCTATGAAGATGTAATTTGTTTTCAATGCAAAAAAAAAGGGACACATTAAATTTGATTGCCAACTAAAAAAAATAATAGTGTCTCAAAAATGATTTGAAGAGTTAAAAACACTAATTCTATAGGACTCAAAAAGATTTAGATATCAAAGAAAATTACTTAAACTATTTTGTAGGTGTACTTGAGATCCTCCTCATCAACAGATAAATGGTACTTGAATAGTGGATACTTAAAACATATGACGGGCGATAAATCTAAATTCTTAAGCCGAACGCCTAAGGATGAAGGTTATGTAATGTTTGGAGACAACGGAAAAGGTAAAATTATTGGTATAGGTAAAGTCGATAAGGAATCCTCCATATCCATTGATAATGTACTTCTTGTTGATAGTCTTAAATATAATCTTCTTAGTATAAGTCAACTACGTGATAAAAGTTATAGTGTACAATTCTTGCATAACACCTGTGTTGTTGAAAACAAAAAAAAATCATAAAATTTTATTTGTTACAAAACGATTTAAAAATGTTTACACTATTGATTTTGAAAATTTAAGTTCTCAAAATGTTAAATATTTTTCTGTCGTAAATGAAACTAGCTGGTTATGGCATAGGAGGCTAGGTCACGCTAATATGAATCTCCCATCCAAACTTGTCAAGAAATATTTGGTTAAAGGCTTGCCCAAAACTAAATTTATTAAAGACAAAGTTTGTGATACTTACCAATTTGGCAAGTAAGCCAAAACTATTTTTAAAAAGAAACAAAAAATTTCTACAAATAGGCTGCAACAACTACTTCATCTCGATTTATTTGGTCTGATGAAACCCCAAAGTTTTGGAGAAAAAGAATATTATTTTGTTATAGTTGATGATTTTTTGAGGAATACGTGGATGTTATTTATTGCATCAAAAGATGAAATATGTCATGTATTTATCAAGCTTCGTAGGAAAATTCAAAATGAAAAGTGCTATTCTATTCTACACATTCGTAGTGATATAGGATAAAAATTTAAAAATAAAAATGTTGAAAAGTTTTGTGATCAAAATAAAAATTTTCATAATTTTTCAGTGTCTAGAACTCCTCAACAAAATAGAGTTATTAAGAGAAAAAGTAAATCTTTACAAGAAATGGCACGAACAATGCTAAATGAACATAAAATTCCTAAATATTTTTCGGCCGAGGCAGTAAATACTGCTTACTATGTAATGAATCGAGTTTTCATAAGATATCATTTAAACAAAACTCCTTATGAACTATGGAATGGTAGAAAACTCAACATTTCTTATTTTCATGTCTTTGAATGTAAATGTTTTATTTTAAATTTCAAAGATGAATTGAAAAAATTTAAGTCAAAATCTGATGAATGAATTTTTTTCGGGTATGCTACATATAGTAAAGTTTATAGAGTCTATAATAAGAGAACTATGACATTAGCCAAATCCATTCATATAACTTTTGATGAAGCTAACCATTTCTCTTTCAAGACTCCAGATTATGATAATCTAAATATTAACAAAGGAATAGAAGAAATGCAAATCAAGGAGGACAAAGACAAAAGCATCGAGATTCATGAGCCTCAAGATCAAAATAACCATAAAAAACTGCCAAATGAATGGAAGATAGTGAAGGACCACCCTATGGATCAAATCATAGGTGAACCTTCACGAGGGGTAATAACGCGATCTTCATTAAAAAATATTTGTGATCATCTTGCTTTTTTTCACAAGAACCTAAAAATATAAATGATGCACTTGAAGATGAATCTTGGATAATAACCATGCAAGAAAATTAAACTAATTCAAACGAAATAAAGTTTGGAATTTAGTTCTTAAGCCTAAAAATCATACAATAACTAGAACTAAATTGGTTTATAAAAATAAAAATGATAAAAATGGTATTGTTGTCTGTAACAAGGTTAGGCAAGTTGTATAAGGCTATAAACAAGAAGAAAGAATTGGCTTTGATGAAACCTATGCACCTGTAACTAGGATGGAAGCCATTCGTATGTTACTTGCATATGCATCCTATAGAAACTTTAAACTTTTTCAAATTGATGTAAAAATTGATTTTCTAAATGGTTTTATAAGTGAGGAAGTATATATTGAACAACCACCTGATTTTGAAAATTATCACGATCTAAATCATATATTTAAACTAACAAAAATTTTGTATGGTTTAAAGCAAGCTCCTAGAGCTTGGTATGAAAGATTAAGTAATTTTTTGTTAGAAAATGGATTTACAAGAGAAAAGATTGATACAATATTATTTATCAAAACAAATAACGAAGATATGCTTATCGTACAAATATACGTGGATGATATTATTTTTGGTGCTATTAATAAAAAATTGTGCAAGGAATTTTCTTTATACATGCAAAAAGAGTTCGAGATGAGTATGATAGGTGAGCTCACATTCTTCCTCGGGCTCCAAATCAAACAAGTGAAGAATGGAACATTCATCAACCAATCCAAGTATGTACGAGAATTACTCAAACGCTTAAACATGGAAGACGGCAAGGTTTTGGGAACTCCAATGAGTCCCTCAACCAAACTCGACAAAGACGAGTAAGGAAAACTGATAGACACTAAGCTCTATCGAGATATGATTGGTAGCTTATTATATTTAACTACAACTAGACTTGATATAATGTTTAGTGTGCGTATGTGTGCAAGATATCAAGCATGTCCTAAAGAATCACACTTAATTCCACTAAAAAGAATCCTAAGATATTTAATTGGCACCATAGAGATAGGCTCATGATATCCAAAATTCACCTCATTTGAAATGATTAGTTATTCATATGCGAATTTTGCTGGTTGTACAATTGACCGCAAAAGCACTTGTGGAACCTGTCATTTCCTAGAAAAATCACTTGTTTCATAATTTTTCAAGAAACAAAATTCAATAGTCTTATCTACCGCCGAAGCCGAATATATGACTGTAGGTAGTTGTTGTGTACAAATTTTATATATGAAATAACAACTTTAAGATTTTAAATTAAATTATGATATTGTGTCAATTAAATGTGATAATGCAAGTGCAATAAACATTTCTAAAAATCTAATTTTACATTCACAAACAAAGCACATTGAAATAAGACACCACTTTCTTCATGATCATATGCAAAAAGGTGATATATTTTTAAAATTTGTATGCACTAGTGAACAATGAGTTGATAATTTTATTAAACCTCTTAATGAAGATCAATTTATCGTCATAAGAAGAAAATTATGCCTAATGCATGTTCGTAAGGTTGTATGAATTTAATTGAAAAGTGTTTTTAAAAATTAAATCTTCACTTCAGGTGACTAAACTCAGTATCGTGAAAATGGGCAAAATCCAGTCGACTGACCACAAATCCAGTCATTGAACTAGCCTTCAGTCGACTGAAGACTCATCCAGTCAACTGAACCGTCGGGGCTTTAAAACCCTAGGGCATCGAACAACATTTCAGTTCTGTCCTCTCATTTTCCACTCTTGGCTTCTCTCTCCTAAGGCACGGTTCTTCTAAATTTCTTGCCCCAAAACCTCTTCTACTTCATCCACCATCATTCTAAACTTCTCAATCATCTCTTAATCCTTCAAATGGCTCCTAGAACTAGAGGAGGAAAAGAAAAATCAATTGCAAGGGACGACATCACCGATGAAAACGACAAATGGTTCTCCACAGACTGAGCCGAAGCTCTTTACAAGACTCATCTCCAGTTCCTCAACCCTATCTTTGGTAAAATTCTAGGCATACGCTTCATGGATGCTCATTTTTCTCACATTTTACGTCTAATAGCTAGGCTTGGTTGGGGACCATGCATATTCTATTAACCAAAAAGTGTTTTTCCCCAACTTACTCGTTTATTTTACGCAAATCTTATCAAAGAAAATAAAACTTATCCCCGATGATCGCTACACTCACCTTACTACATATCTTTATGGCAAAACATACCGTTTTTTTATCAAAACATTGCAAGTATTTTTGGAATGGGTAGAGGCAATTTTATATGTTCCCAAATTTCATCTTCAACATGGATCATGGCACAAGAATTTTCTCCCTAAACCTTTTTACCCATGATCATGAATGAACCTCCTCTCAATTTTGCCCTCACCCCATCTTACTCCCAACTCACACTTGAGGCTAAAATTTTACATCTCATCATCACTTATAACATATTGCTTCGTAGTGGATCTCGTAACTACATCTCACATCTTAATTGTTTTATATTATGGTGTCTCTACATGGAAAAACTCCTTGGCCTTCCATCTTTAATTTTTCAATGGATGCTTTCTAAAGAAGGGTCCAAAAGACATACTCTTGCATATGGGGCTTTTCTCACCCTCACTCTTTGAGTTATTTGGGTTTTCATCATCTGCGTCAAATTTTCTGTCACCCAAACCCTCTGACTTTCTCACCGCTACCACTTCCAAGCAAATGGGATATAGTCTACAAAATGGGGATTGGAGTCACAATACTCATAGGTCAGCCCCTCAGTTTGTGCAAGAGGAAGATGAGGATGCCGCCTATGCACAGGCCGATGCTTCTTCTCCTATTGCTCCATCAGTACCTCCACTTGCTCCAAACCATCGTTGTTGCTACTGCTCCTGCCCTTGATCCATCCACACAGTCCTTTTTAAAGAAACTGGTCAAATCTTTCTCAAAGAGGGTTGATAAACAGTTTGCCAAAGTCAACTCTCGCCTCACTCGCATCGAGGATGCCTTAGGCATTCCTCCCTATGACGCTTCTTCACTCGAGGATGACGGTGATGGTGATGGCGATGACGACGAGGTTACCTCTAGCTCCACTTCTTTTTGATAATGACAAAAGAGGGAGAAGAAAGCAAGCAAAATAGAGAAAAATATCTATGAAGAACATCTATGGGGGAGAAGAAAGAAAAACATCTATGTATTTCTTCTATCATGTATTTTTGCTCATGTATTTTTGCCACTCTTATGTTTTTGGATGATGATACATTTTGATGGTTGTTTATCTTATGAATGGTTGGATATTGAATGTTTATTATATTGAAGAATAGTTGGATAATGAATGAATATATATGAATACTAATTTGATATTCATGAAATTTAAGATAAGTAAAATAATCAAATGAATGATTAAAAATGGTTATCATTTGAAAGGATGCTTAAAAGTTTGGAAGATATCCTATGAAACTTAAGTTTTCAAAAGTATGATTGAAATAAAATTTAAATGTCTTCACATCTATGCATATTGTAAAGTGAAGCTTTATTTAGCTTTCCTACATTATTTTGCTATGTGTTTGTCATCATCAAAAATAGGGAGATTGTTGGCCTAACAAGACTTCAATGACCGTTTTGATGATAACAAAGTTAAGTATCTAATTGTGAAAATTGAGTTTATTTATAGAAAAAATATATTTAGCACAATCAAAGATACAAAGTGAAAGCCATGAAGAAATATTTTAAATCATTCACTTTGGCTACAAGGTTTTTGGAACAAGGCAAAGGTTGAAGGATTGAAAACAAAGTTTTTATATTTCATGTGTATCATTATTAGGATCTATGTAAATTCATGATACTCATGATTATATCTCTTGAAACTCATAGGAATCCTAAAAATATTTTTTTTAAACAAGAAGTGATCAAAAAAATTTTAAAAATCAAAAGTTTTGGACTTTTAAAAATATCCAATCGACTAAGATAATGTTTAGGCGCCTAAAACTGATGTGCCAAATGAGAAACTTGATTCAAAGCATTACAGTCGACTAACTAGTTGTCCAGTCAACTGAGTTGAGGCTCCAATCGACTGAATAGGTTTAATTTCGATTTTTTTTTGAAACAACTAGTTTGACAATACCATACTTAGCCCAACGGCTAGTCCAGACCATTGGCCTATAAATAGAGCCCTTGTGCTCTAGTTTTCTCACTTCAATCATTCAAATCAATTCTCTCTTATACTTACTTATTGTGCTTAAAATTCTTGAGTTTTCAATTATATTTTTGAGAGAAAAAGTCTTTTTGATTCTCATAGAGTTTTATTGATATATTCTTTAAAAAGTGAGTTATTGTATTAATTTCTTGTACTCATCTGCTCATTGAAGGAGCATTTTTTGTACACTTTTATTCCATTATGTTGTACTTGAGAAGGGTATTTTTCCAAACAGGTAAATTCGCCTATAAAGATCGAAATACTTGAGAATGGGATATTCTCAAGAGCGGCTACTCCGCCTAAACTAAAGAGAGAGACTGCTCTGCCTATTAAAGGAGGAATAGTGAAAATCCTCATAGCAGTTGCCTTGAGGTAAGGACGTAGGCCGTTGCACCGTTGCGCCGAACCTTGTAAAATCTTGGTATCGTATCTCTAACTTGCTTTACATTTTATTTTCATTGTTTTATTGTTATTTATATTTGCATCACACACGTTCATACTTGTATTTTAATCAAAAAGATTTTGAATCTAGTTTTAATTCTTGTGAGTTAAAATCTATACTTACGTTTTTAAGTATTCAAACAAAGAAGTTTTGAATATTATTTATAAGTGAATTAAAATATACTCTTGTGTTAATATTTAAACAAATTTCTTAAAATATTCAATTCACCCTTTTCTTGGGATTGCACATAAACTATCAGATATTACAAGTTCGACATGGATTATTAAGAAGACAAATCTGAATCCAAACCTAGCATATTTTATCTAAGATTTTGGAACAAATCGCCTGAAGCACGACCCATCTTATCAAAGTATAAAATATTTCACGTTTGGATTTAGAGTAAGAACAGATAAAAGTTGCATGATCTCATTTTCATAATCACAAAAAATAAAAACAAAAGCTAGATAGTTAAATTAAAAATCCATTGATCAAACGTCAACATCTCAAAAACCATACAACGAATTGAATCCAAATTGAAAACGAAATAAAATTTGAACTACTCCTAAAATATCAACTAAGGGTTCATCATTCCCTAGGAAAGAAGAAGATTAGCCGCTCATGTTGCGGCTCGAATCCATGAAAAGATGAGGAAGAACTGAGTCCCGAGCCTCCGTCTTCAGCTTCCCAACATGTTCCCAAGCCTCTAGAGTTGTCTTTTGATGAGTCTTCAATCTGACTTTTGAAGATATGAATGTCTGGAATGGATACCCCATGTCTTTTATTTATATTGCCAATCCACGCCTTTTTGTTGCAGAGTTCTATTTATACTGTGACTGTCTCGTTCTGTCCGGACGGTTCTCTCCCCGTCTGGACAATTCCCTCTCCTTCAGGACAATTTTTCTCTAGTAGATTTTCTGTCCGCACACGGGTGGTGTCTGTCCAAACAAAATTCTTTCTGTTAGTTTCCCGTCCGAACGTAGTTGAGTCCGTCCGGATGGGTCTTTGCATTAATCCCCTATTTGTTTTTTTGTCCCTTTTATACTATTTTCTCTTTCACATCACCACACTTGAGTTTGACAAATAAAACACTACAAAATAAATTATTAAATACAAAACCAAGGCTTAGCATAGCATAATTTGAAAGATTAAATCGGCACTTATACGTACAGATCAGAGAGTGCTGGTTTTTTGAAAAACATAACAATTATAGAAGTTTTATGGCGGTTAAAAAAGTGAGTAAGCTTTGTTCACATTAAATAAGGTGTTTGATTTATATTATAGTATAAATAGGTACAGGTTTTGGTTTTGAAATCTAGGGATAGGATTTTGAATGTGATGGATGATATATGAGAGAGACGGTGAGGGTAAAGGGATGGGAGGCGGGGGGGAAGGACAGGCAGTTGATGAGGATGGCCGTGGGGGAGGGTGGTGGTGGTAGGATTTTAGGGACTTGAATTTTAGAATATTTAAGTAATTTGTAGAAGGGTACATCGTAAAAAAATAAATAATTTTGACGGGTGTCCAAAACAGTAATGTGTTTGAATTTCAAACACTCATTTCACTAAGCTCCTGTTTGGTTTTTTAAAAAAGTTATTTTTTACACACACAAAAAATGCCTACTTTTCAGCCACACTGTTTGGGTTTTCAAAAAAGACAATTAAATTTTGTTTTCATCTCTTAATCCAAGAAAAATAACCTATACCCATCTCAAACACCTTTATTTTTTTTTGAACTAAAATTACTATAATATTCTAATTTTAAAAAATCAACTTTCCTCACAAAAAAAAAGTGCGAATATCCCATACACTACTACTTAAAAGAAAAAAATAAGGATATATTAGACATTTTAATAAAAATAAAAAAATTAAAAAAAATTCCTATAAAAAATTTAAAAAAATTACACGAACATCTCTTACACTATGATCGTGTATCACTTTACCTTTTTTAACTAAAGAAACGTACAAAACGATCCTTTAATTATTCGTTGATATCACTTTAACCCCCTCCGTTAATATTTCGTCGATATCACTTTAATCCCCTCCATTAATATTTCGTCTTCTAAGTTAACGAAAAATAAAAAATCGGAGTTGCAATCATTCAAATGGAAGGGTTAACGGAAATTAGAAAACCGAAGTTGTAATCATTCAAATGGAAAGGGTTAGAATGATACCATAATTAAATGGTTGTTTTGTACGTTTCTTTAGTTAAAAAGGGTAAAGTGATATCACTTTAACCCCCTCCGTTAATATTTCGTCGATATCACTTTAATTCCCTCTATTAATATTTCGTCTTCTAAGTTAACGAAAAATAAAGAACCGAAATTGTAATCATTCAAATAGAAGGATTAACGGAAATTAGAGAACCGAAGTTGTAGTCATTCAAATGAAAAGAGTTAGAGTGATACCATCAAATAATTAAGAAGGTCTATTTGATACGCCTTTTTAATTCAAGAAGTCTATTTGTACGCTTATTTAACAAAATACTAACTGAAAGGTTAAAGTGATACCAACGAATAGTTAAAGGTCATTTCGTACGTTTTTTTAATTCAACAGGATAAAGTTATACACAGTGATAGTACAAGGAATATTCGTGTAAATTTTTCAAAAATTATTCCAAACACCATAACTTTTTTTATTTATTTATTTTTTTTAAAATTAAATTTCTTAAAAATCAAGCTTTTTAAACCTCCCAAATAGGCCCTAATTCACTTGGGACAACTTTGTTATTGGAATTTCTTTAGAGAATTGGCGAGTGTACTAACAGTCCAAGAATTGTTTGTCTTGGTACTACTTTAGAAGCCAATGACATGTTTATGTATTGTCAAAGCATAGAAATTTGAGCAGGAACATTTGTCCTAAAATTTGGAAGTTCACCAGTGCCCTTGGTGCTGCAACCTTCTGTCATGACAATTGGAACTTCCACCCAATTTATTTGTGACTCATTGGTCCATGTGAACTTGTTTTGACATGACACTAATTTGGGTATTATGTATTCAATTAGTTGTTCAATCTTGACCACCAAATGTAACCTTTGGTTGTTTTGGAACAAAGACCGGGGTAAAAATTGTTCTCACCATGATTACAAAGGAAGGGCCGAGCTCAAAGGTCCATTCTACATGCGGCTTCTCTCCGAATTGGACCGGTGGGTCCCACTGCATAAAAAACATACAATGGGACCCATTTCTAATAACATGAGAGACGCATAAGCCAAAAACACAAAGGATGTCAAGATCCAAGATAGAAAAAAAAAAAAAAAAAAAGGCTTCAAAAGCATTTGATAAATAGGAGCATGTGATGTCAAACACAAATGTGCCATTCTCCAACTAATTTGGATGTGCATTTTATATAATATAACTAGCTCAATGTCATTTCTTTTGTTATAATTCAAGAATACCACCCTAATCACACCTCACCATACACCTAAGACATGCTACTCTATAAAAATTTACACATTTGAAACACATTTACAACCACAAAATAAATAAATAAATAAAATCATGGGCAGTTCGGTGGATGATACTGTTGCTATTGCAAGGCCTTAGAGGGAGATGTACACAATTTTTTTTACCCCGTGTCCAGAAAGAATGTTTAGAATCTATGGTGCACAGATTGCAATGGAGCAATCTTATTGGTATATCAAGCCCGACCACAAAAACGATCAAAATCTCCTACCGATATGAGTCTAACCTTGCATGGGCCGTTTTCCGTGAGGGTCTAAATGGGGGCTTGTAAGATAGGACGTGCTTGCAGTTGCAGTGGCACTGGTGGTATTAGTGGTGGAACCAAATGTGTGGGAATTCGACTCGTCAGAAGTTCTGGCAGAGGAGGATGTAGCCGGTCTGTGAGGCCTTCTGTGCCGGGAACCGAGGTACCCGGGTCTTGTTGGTTCTTCTAGAGTGCCAGATTTTTTCGATAGCATTACCGAGACACGGCGCATTGTGGGTCGTAGCTGTGGGTCAAACTGAGTGCAAAGCAGCCCAATTTTTACACACATTGATACCTGATCGGGGACGGCCGATGATGCCAATCTCGGGTCCATAACCTCCAAGCTCCTCCCTTTTTTGTACAGTTTATAAGCCTGCATCCACATTGAAACATGTATCATCTTAACAATAAGTCTAAGGATCTCTCCAAATAATATAAATGGCAAAATCAGAGTTAAACACAGTTCGGTTTTGAAATGAGTCCCTATCTAAAAGGTCTAACCTTGTCGAATTGATTTCCTAGTTCTAAAAATGCAAATTGCTAATTTGGTGAACTTATCCAAACCTGAATATCACAAGTTTCTGAATTTATTCATGAATTAGGAAAAAAACAAGGTGTTTTTTAAATATAAAAAAAATATTCTTCCGAAAGGGGAGCAGAAACGTATCTGGCAGTGGTTCCAATATGATTTTTTCAGAATTCTGCCAAATATTCTAACCTTTCTGCTGAATTTTGACTGATTCAAATTTGATCAACTAATTTGAATCAGATTTGAGAAAAGTCAGCAAATTTGTGGTCCCCAGAACTCAGAAATTAAATTCCTTCCTCACTAATCATATTAAATTGACAAGGATCTAGAATTTCAGGGATGACGTTATATTTTATTTTTCTCCCTCTTACACCTTTCTTCCATGGAAAGATGGGATGGTTGTCAATTCGAAGCTAACTCCACCTTGGAATTCGTGTTTTCTCTTGGAAAATTTTGTTGTGAAGCTTCAACCCAAAACTTCAACTTTTCTAAAGGAATATCAAATTCTGTTCTGCCAACCAGTTCTATTTACAAGCATCAGCCAATAAAACTGTCAAAAAGTAAAAACAGGCCATTATGGCCATGTTCTCAGTATGTGTACAAGATAGATGTGGGGGGAAAGCAAAAGAAAATTGGAGAAGAACGCGACAATCTGACTCTCAAAAGTTTTGGTATTAACCACTTTACAATATAGTGAGAAAATCACAGAAGTAGATACATGGTTAGAATCATAATTACTAATACCAAACAAAACAACAACTAAAAATAACAATAACAATAACAGCAGTATTTAAGCGGTTAATGCGGTTTCGGTTTTAAAAGGCCAGTAATAAATAGGATTACTGTAAAATTTTATTGAAGAAGATGGATCATGTGCTTACCCATTCCAGTAGACTTTGATCATCAAGATTCATGTTGAAAGTCGAGTTCTTCCGACCGCATATCAGCTCCAAAACCACAACTCCAAAGCTGAATACATCCGCCTTCACAGATAAACATCCATTCATGACGTACTCAGGAGCCATGTACCCACTGTTTCAAGCACAAGCAATACATTAGATATCGCACCGGGCAAGTTCAAAGGACTTGGATTCAGTGTCATTATCATCAATTGAAAGGCTTAAGCAACCATTGGAAACTAAGAAAATATATTCTTGGCGACATACTTTGTACCAGCTACACGAGTATTCACATGCGTTTGATCTTCAGGGAAGAGACGGGCCATGCCAAAATCAGCAATTTTTGGGACCCATCTAGCATCGAGTAGGATATTGCTGGCCTTGATGTCACGGTGGATGATTACACTATGTGAGTCTTCATGAAGGTATAGCAATCCTCGGGCAACACCCAAAATTATGTCATGCCTCCGGTTCCAATCCAGTGCATCTTTTCTATCAGAATCTGAATCAGGACCATTCAAAATAGCATCACAATTATTATTAATCCTCTCTCACCATTCTATTCAAAGTAAGTAATAGAGTTAATTAAGAATATCATCCACATCCATTGTGTAGAACGATAGCAAGCTTGGGGTTAGTATATTCTATTCAGACTTAGTAATAAAGTCTCATGAGCTGTTTCTCTCCCCACATGTTAGGCAAGATGACAAATCACTTTTTAGATATATGACCAGGGAATTAAAGAAGAAGCATAGGAAGATATAGTCAACTTTGAACATCATGGGTATCAATCCCACAACGTAGCTACAAGATGAATATTTTAGATTATCACAAAAATATAGTTCAACCATAAAACAAGTGAATTTTATAATACGATATCACATTCCCATCTTTCACCATCTACATAGTAGTTTCAAATAGGTATTTACTATCTACATGGTTTGAAGATGTTCAAATTAGTTTAATTGTCCTACAAAAAACCACCTCAAAATTTGATAAATCTCAAGAAGAAAATCAATTAGAATGAATTTCAACTATTATGCATGTAATTTTAGAAAAATATCACCTGAAATATCAAAATCCAGAAAATAAAGGAACAACTAAAAAACATATTAAATGCAGGTTTGATTCCCAAAAAGAAACTCTACAAGAATATTGTGAAGAAAACAGAAAGGAATCTCGGTAATGGGTTATAAAGAGGAAAAACAGAACTTTGGGTAAAAACCTCCATTCAATATGACGTTAAAAGCACTTTAGGCAACCAAAGTCTCCAACAGAACAAAATGAGGAACTTAAGATGCTCTCCCTCCTATTTTTCAAAACAAAATAAATTCTTTTAACAAAACCAATTCCTTGAAACAGAGTTACATGCACACAAAGCATAAATTCCATGCACCCTTCCACACGACCATTCTATGGTTTGGATGGAAAATACTTCAAACATACAAATCTGTGCTGCTGATTATTATTTTTCTGATTAGTCACTTTGCGTGACTTCTCAAAAAAAATATTCTTCAATTTTCATAGTTTACTACATCTTAGCATTGCGTTACACAATTGTACGTGAAAACTATAGCAGCTGAATTATTCCTTTCAAATAGAGATAATGCACATGAAGCATGCGAGACAACCCCTGGTCCAGCAAAGTGCAACATTGATTAGTACGATGCCACCGTCAACAACTTAATGAACTTCCATTTACAAAGAGGAAGATAATACACGCTATTTGAGATCAGCAGATCTCCGCTACATTCTTCTTAGAATAGCTCATTTCCTCATCATCAATTCTAAAAATTGGAATTGCCTCAAGGTGGTAAAAGCATACCCACAGTCACCAATGACAGTTGAGATTTTGCTTGCTCAATTACACCAGACAACAATGGACTCAGTCTATCTACCACGCTGCATGGTACAAATGTTTGCTAAATTTCAGAAGTTAAACAATGATTTAAGCTCTTGCCAATAGGATGAAAGAAGAAGGTGTCAGGTTTCAAACAAAAACAATTCTTGTCTTCCACATATTTGATAAATTAAGATTATACATTAGGTGACAAGCCAAAATAAAGCTAAACTATGTGATTTTAAGGATTTCTTGCTATTAGATTGGCTGACTCTCTAATGTTTGTCAAAATTAAGATAAATGACCACCTCTTCTTCTAATGTTTTTCTTGATTTATAGGTTGGTGGAGATGGGGTTCAAGGATCAAGCTCCCAAAGTACAGAAACCCAAGTGTGCATCAAATGGTAACGCAATCAACATGCTTCACCAGCTAATATGTTCAATATTCAAAATGCCCACACTTTCCAAATAAGCCCAAGTTGAATATCATGAATCTGAATACATCAATCCAGCATCTATATCCTTAAGTGACATGCAGAAAATCAATGCGGATGTCACAGACTGCAACTATACTGACCTTGTATTTAATTTTAGTTTCTCAATTTCAGCTCCAATGAGATCAGAATTGAATGTTCCAAGTTCCAACCAAACGAGGATCAAAGCAAAAGAGGACTTACTGAAGAGAAGCTTGTCCAAGCTTTCATTGGCTACGTATTCGTACACGAGCAGCTTCTCCGCACCGTGAGCACAATACCCCAACAAATTCACAACATTTCGGTGCTGCACACGTGCCAACAGCTTTGCCTCATTTGTGAACTCTTTCTTCCCCTGCCTTGAACTCTGTGACAGCTTCTTCACTGCAATCTCTCTCCCATCACCCAACCTTCCCTACATATCCCAAAAGAAACCAATCATATACACGCACGTACAAAAATGCTAATGTACAAACATATATCTCGGAGTGTGTGTACGCGCTAGCAGGTTTATGTTTGTGTGTAATATGTTGCAAACCCTGGGTACAACTCACTCTTGAAAATGACTTACAAGGGAATGGCATCCAAGTGACTTACAAGGGAATGGTATACATATGGAGACTCCCTTACTTTTAAGGATGTGGGACAGGATTGTGGTATGCTACCACCCTCTGCACCGACGTTCCCACAACCCCTTCTATTGACATTGACCCAATAGTAGCTCTTTCTTGTTTGGTAGCTTCACTTTCCTATCAATATTCAACAAGTCTCACTCAATCCACTTGATTTGAGTCCTTAGCTAGCCCCATTTTTAACCACTAATAAATGTTTGTTACCGACTTAGACTGGGTATTTGATTATATATAAATATATTTTGTAAGGGCCTATTTGGGATAACTTTTAAGCCGTTTTTTTTTTTTTTTGCAAAAAAAGCTGACTTTTAAGTTGTGCTGTTTGGTTTTAAAAAAAAAAGAAACTAACTTTTTTTTCTATCTCTTAATTCAAGAAAAAAGCCAATACATATCCCAAACACCTTAACTTTTTTTCAAACAAAATTACTACAATACCTTTCTATAAAAAGACAACCCTTCTCACAAAAACAAAAAAATCATGCCAATAGCCCAAATACTACAACTTAAAAGTTAAAAGTAAGAGTATTTTAAACATTTTAATAAAAAGCAAAAAAACAAAAAAACTATTACAAAAAATTATCTCAAATAATCTAACTTTTTTTTATTCTTCTTTTTTTCTGAAAAAGCTAAACCTCTTAAAATTTAAATTTTTTTAATTTTTTTAGACATCTCAAGCAGGCACTAAGTTGTCTTCATCTAACCTATAGCTCGTCTTTTTAATACTTCAAGTACAAATTAGCAACTCATTTGATCTCGTACTCGAATGGGTTGTGTCTAATTCCATACTTGAGATGGTGGTTGTTCTTATATCAAATGTTACAATCCTTGGTAGAACTCACACATGAAAACCGGCTTACAAGAGGAGTGTTCAAGAGGAGTGTTCAAGGGACTTATATATACATAGAGAGTCCCTTACTTTAATCGATATCGAATAGTTTCAGAATATAATACCAATCAACTTGTGATGATTACCTTGTATACGGGACCAAATCCGCCTTCGCCGAGCTTGTGATCGGGGTGGAAATTTTTGGTCGCGGAAACAAGGGTTTTGAAGGGGAATTGCTTCTGTTCTTGTGAAACTATCTTCTCTAAGTCGGTGCTTCTGTCTGATTCACCAATTCCAGAGCCACAAAAACAAAAACATGAAAAAACAAAAAAAACAGAGTTGAGCGCAAGATGATAAGAATCACAACAATTACACATACAGAACACGTATATTTACAGAAAAACAAACGCAGAGGAGCGAGAATTCGCATAAAAATTCATTCATACCTGTGTTAGATTTGAAAGGTTTGAGGAGATTTTGGATGAAGCTGCCTGATTTGGTCATGGTTCTTCACCAATCCATGAAGAGGTCGAAGAATTGGAGTGGGTTGACGAAGGTTTGGAGTCAAGAGAGGCAGAGGAGACGGCTGAGATTGGCTGGCTGGCTTGGTCTTCTTGCTTCTGTGCGATGAAGATGGTCTTGGTTTTGAGACGTCACTATCTCCGTTTTCGTACAGTGATATATAACGAATTGATTAAATTAATAATTTATAAATTATAATTTAAAATAAAAATAATAAGTATTTAATAAAAATTATAAATTTATTTTAAAATAAAAATAATAATTATAATTTATCGTAAAAATTATAAATATTTTTAAAAAATTATAATTTATAATTAAAATTAATAATAAAAAAAAACTATTTAGTTGTAGCTTTGTCACATGTCACAATGGAAAAGTTCTTTAATAATGTTAGGATAATGAAAATTTAATTTAAATTACTGTTTGTTAGAAATAATTGTTCAATTATTTGTTTTATTTTGTTTATTTTTAGTGAGTATTATTTGAGCAAACTATTGAATTTATTTTTTTTTTTTTGACTCTTTTGATTGCAACTAATTAAAAAAATATAAAATTTTAACTAAAATATTTAAGAAAATAGATAAAATAAAAATAAATTAATAAATAAAATTTTATGTAGTTTATTTTCATCCTTAGTAAAAAAAACCTTATCATTTGATCTAAAATTTAAATATTTTTATTCATATCATTAAGATCATTTTAAAAAGTTAAAAATTTAGATACAGCTAAATAATGATAAAAATAAGCAAACAAATTGAAATTTAATCTAAATAAGGTATTAATATATTAAATGATGTAACATAATTATAAGTATTACTACAATGAAATGTATAAGAACTTTACTTATATTTAATTTTTGTTGGTTTCAACGTAAAATATTTTTTGATATAAAATATTTTTGTAAAATTTATTTTTTTAATTTTTATTTTTTAATATTCAACTGACAAATAAAAAATATTTTTAAAAAACAAAATTTTCTATTATTCACTTCAATCAAAATATTTTCTATAAAAAGAGCACTATTTTCTTTTTTGGTGTGCCTAATTGAGACGAATAAAAAGATCACAAAAAATTATAAATAAAATTATAATTTATAAAAAAGAAAATAATTAATCAATCAAAAAAAGGAAAACCAAGAACAATTAGCAAGTATAGAAACTTGGTAAATATTCTAGGTAATTGTTCTCGATGAGGCGCATAATTAATGGCCTTGTTAGAGCCAAACTTGATAAATTTTACTTGTTTTTTTTGGGCCTGATTCAAAATTAGCTTAAAAATTAATTTTTATATATTTTTATATTTTTAATTAAAAAATTAAATTAGGTTTAAAATAATTTATTTAATAATTTAGATTTTAAATTAATTTTTTTAAAATTAATTATTTGAGTAAAAAGTTTCTTTTTTTTTATTTAAAATAGATAATTTTACATTTTTTATATATTTGATATTAACAATTATATTTAGTTGGTAGTGGTTAAAAATAAATTGTAAATAATAGATATTATTGTATTTTAAAAGTAATAAAAGTTTAAATAAAATATTATGAGAGTTTGTGTTTTAATTTAAAATTTTAACTTTTTAAATTTTTTACCAAATGCTTAATATTATTATTTTTTACACATTTAACCAAAAAGTCAAAAAAGCCAAGTTGCTAATCAGGGCCCTCTTTTATGATTTTTTTTTCTTTTAAGTAAAATCTTCTTTTATGATTTTTTTTTAAAGTAAATTTTGTTTACTTTTTTTGAATCCTTTCAATGAAATAAATAAAAAAAAGTGAAAAAATGTGATCAAAAATAATTTTTTTTTACTAAAATTAAAAATAAGCAATATAAAATTTAATTTATTAACTTATTTTGACTTATTTTTATATTTTAATTTTTTAAAATTTATTTTTTTAGCTATAGGAGTCATAAAAATATAATAATTAAACCAAACAATAAAATTTTTACAAAAATAATAAAATAATAAAATAAAATAAATAAATAAATAATTATTGCAAAGGGGGCAAATATGATTGTTTCTTATGTTTTCTTCTTTTTGGTACGTCATTTAATATTTGAATGACGACGGGGACACGTGTAAAACTAAAAAGCAACTCCGGAGCTGTATTTTAGAAACCTAAAATGACATACCCATTTTTTAAAAGTAAAACAATTTTGTCTATTTTACTAAAAAAATGTATTTTACTTATTTTTTTTTTGTTAATTAAACAGTTAAAAATAGATAAATATTTTATTAAAAAATATCTTAAGTTAATACGATCGGAGCCTTTCATATTTATAATTATAACACATCATTTTAGTACATTAATTTAATAATTCTAAAATTATTCAAATATTTTTATTAATGTTTTGGCTTCTTGGAGACATTGAAATTCTGATTCGCTGCCAAAAGCCTGAAACTGTTTTAACATGGGCAGACGATATGCGTTTGGCCTAATTTATTTTGTTAGTTTTTTTGTTCTTATTTTTATAAATTTTTTTTTTGTTTTTTTTATTTTTTATTTTTATAATAAAAATTCATTAAAAGATCATTAAGTGACTATTTTTTCATCTAATTTGAGAATTTTAATTTCTTAATCTACTTTTTTTACTTTTCTTATTTTTCACAACCAGAAAAATTTATAAAATATATTTGTTTATGCTAATATTAAAAAAATATATTTGCAAAAGCTGTATTAAAAAATAGACCAAATAAAACAAGAGCTTTTTATCCAGGACAACAACATACAGAGATTCAATTCATGTGAGATTGATATATATAATTTGTGAAATAAATCTATAAACTTAGTTTTTATAATTTGTCTTAAAGTTTAGTTTATTGGCTTTTTTTGAGTTTTTTTTTATTTTTTTGTAAAAAAATATAATTTTTTTTATGAGATGAGTGGAAAAAATATAATATTTTGATCAAATAATAAAAAATTCATTAAAAAAATAAGAGAAATAAAACTAATAAATAAGCTATTATCCAAAGAAGGCCAAATAATTGAATATGTTATATGTGTAACACTATGGTGTGCAGCATCCTCAATTTGGGTGCATATGATCATTGCATCACTAACTTAGCCTAAAATTATAACAAAATCAAAATTAAAATAACTAAAAATTAAAATTAAAATAATTAAAAATTAAAGTTGACATAACAGCGTAAAAGTATCATACTCAAAATAAAAATGAATTAACAAAAAATTAAAATTAAAATAACCAAAAGTCAAAATTAAAATAACCAAGAAATGCACATCATAAAATTCCCAAAATGGTCATAATAAATTCCCAAAAATATCAAACTAAAGTCAAAATCAAAAGAACCAAGGGGTGCACACCATAAAATTTTCTAATTGAATATAAAATAAATATAATAGTCATACTATAAATGCTATTGCAATGTATTCATTGTATAGTGAAATGAATATATATATATATATATATATATATATATATATGAAGATATGTTTATTATATCCCATAACATTATTTGCATTATTTTAAGTTCCAATTAAAAAATAATGAAATATTATTATTTTCAACTGAAGTATCAAGTTAAAAAATAATCTATTACGAAACTAGACAAACACAAAATTATTAAATTTCATAAAAATAATATAAATTTTATATATAAATGACCACATTTATGGCCTGCATAAATGTAGGTTATAAATACGGTCTCCTTTTTCGGCCTTTAAATATATATATGATTTTGAAAAATCAAATTCTTATAAATAAATATATATGATTTTGAAAATTTATAATATAATTGTTACTGAATAACTAGTTTTTTTTTTATCTTGGAGTTCAATATTTATTAACTTACTATAAAGTTCTTTAATTTATTATTATATAAAACAATACGCTATCAGCACGAAACTCTAACCAATTGAAAAGAAAAGACCTGTCTTTGAAAGATTGAATAAGATAACAAATTTTGCATTTATTATATATGTACTAATTATAATATGCATTTAATATACATTTAATATATGTGTATTAAATGAATAAAATTTAATATCAATGGTTTATTCTCAATATAGTTAAAATATAATATTTTTCCTATCTTTACATTGTTAGCAAAACTAACATAATATATGTATATGATAAAAATATATATGCTCAAAATATGCAACAAAATAAATGCAAATTAATTTCATTGGTCTTTATTTTTAATTGTGTTTGTTTTTATATAAATAATGTCGATTATCTCAAAAATAGAATTTGCATGTCACGCCTTAAAAGCCCGTGACAAAGCAAATCATCCAGAATGCCTTTTTTCTTAACCAATAACTCTTTAAGAACCAAAAGAACTTCTTTGTAAAGATAAAAATATTTGAAAAGAATACTCCTAAGACTTCAAGAGAACATAACTATGACCCAAAAAGGGGTTAGAGAGAAGATAAGACGACCGATTTTTAAAATAGGTGCAAAAACAAGCAAAATAAAAAAAATACCCCAACGAACACACCGCTCGATCAGTCTTTCTCTGCTCACGGAATTTTTGACTTGTAACTAAGAAAGTGCAACCTACAATAGACCAATCGATCGATCCGTTCCTCCAGTCCATTTTCTTTTTGAGCATTTTGAAGTCTTAATATTTAGCCAAATCCATTTTGCGGGAGAAAGGCATTCAATGGCCTTAGAAAACCATAAAATTTGATAAGAAAAATATTTCTAATCATTAAAACAAGGAGATTTAAGCTCAAATATCCATCCAATGGAATCTGTGAATTTCATTGGCCATTGAAATCCAGATTTCACTAGCTGGATCAATTACAATTAGATTGGCCATTCAATTGCAATTGAAGCCTGGAAACCAACAGCCATGAGTGGCTATTGCTTTTCAGGGGATAACCCTCCAAATTGAAAAGGCACGTTCATTGCATCACTCAGAGAAAGAGGATGGGGCAGGCTCACAGAAGGGGAAGGGGAAGAGGCAGAGCCAGGTGCTCTGTTCTTCTCCTGGGAGTTCTGAAGTCTCAGACGATGAAGAGAAAGAGACACAGCCTGAATTCAATTGACATAAGTGAAAATTGAATTCTATGTGCCTATTCAACTCTCTGGGACTCTTCTCCTCCTTCCTCTGTGGCTATAAATTAATCATCTCCCTTTGAGAGATACACAACACAAGAGAACACAAGATACAGAAGACAACAACGTCTGATACACAGAATTGAGAAAAACAGAGCAAGACCGAAATCTCAATACAGAGAGGTGAGAAAGCTGAGATACAGTCCGTGGTTACGGAGCAAGCCGTAAGAGAGAGAAAGACAGACGAAGAGCGTTCGCAGCCGATCCTTGGAGGTGTTCCAGAGATCGTAGGAGCCGTTTTAT
>JAOTRH010000024.1:5735118-5758481 GCA_034768845.1 Heliamphora exappendiculata | reverse complement strand
GGTATGTCTGATTAGCAGCTAGGTTCATTTTAGGCAGCTCACATCTTTGTAATGTAACTTGTAGGAATATTAAGAAATTAGTTGACAGCTCATGCTAAATGTATTAGCTTTTTTCGGGCATTGGCTTAGAAACTTCACAAAAAAAGTATATGCTTAGAAATGACAATCATGTGGCTAATTAACCAGTCATATTTGGACACTAATGTAACTTTCCAGAAACTGTTTTCCTTTAATGCAATCTCTCGCTTTTGAAGATATGATATTTGACCAAAAAATATAATATCTCAATGAGCCTAATTATGTGTTTGGTGTAAGCTTTTTTAGGCATTTTTTCTCTTATTTTAAAAAGTTGAGGAACATTTGAAACAGTAGATTTTGTGTTAGAATTCTACAAAACTGTTGAATGTTTTATCAACCATTTACTAGTAAAGTTCGTAAGTACAAATCAAATTGAATTCTCTTGGAAGTGCTGCAATTAGAGTGATGGTAGGAGGATACCTGTTGAGAAAATACAAAAATTCTGCCATATATGACATAACATAAGAGTATTGTCATCTGCTAGTTGTTTAAGATTTTATTTGACTGAAACCTAACTGTAAAAGTATGCTATTTACTTTGTCAACATCACCATTTACTTCCCCTAGATGGTTATCTGAATTCAAAATATGAAAGCCTTTGGTTTCTTAAGTTTTTTATTGAGTTATGAATGCGAATGAAATTTTTTTTAATTAATCAAAAGAATCTGTCATTCATGATTGATCCATCCATTAGGGGATGTACAAAAGTACTTTGCAATACGAATTTTTTCTTTTAATATAGGACTCAATACATTTAGGCTAGAACCATAAATGTAAGACAGGAAGATTGGGAATATCTTTGTAGGTATTTTCTTCGGAGAGGTTTAAGGTTTGTGAAAAATATATTCAGATAAACACTATTTACTTTGTTAATATTAAACATAACTTTTATAACTTTCTTGTTTCTATTTGTGATTGAAGATACATCAAGATTTTTTTTTTCTTGAGCGTAGAAAAACAGCTTGAGAAATAAAGAAAATCGAAAAAATTTAGTGGTTTCTCATTCTACAGGGACAAAGTCATATTCGAGGATTATTTATAATAATGTAAGATAAATTTCATTCTTTTTACCGTTCTATTTGTCTAGAAAAATTTTCATTTTTTGCTTTACAATTTATCATATCACATGCAAACTTATATTGATGTTATTCGAGTTAAATTACTGGAAAAAGAAATGATCAAATTGAATTATGGCGCGAAACGCACTTTAACATAAAAAGAGGTTGCTGGGTTGATCAACAATCAAAAGTGCTTTATGTAAGTTTGATTATTTATGATATATTTTTATTTCTATGGCCATCTATATTATGTTTTTATAACAATTTTGGAATTCTCCTCTTGCATTAAAATTATACATCTGTCCATCCTCAAGTGTTGTTTTGTTGGTGTGTCTCTGGGTGAGTTAGTGCTGTTTGTTTGGCTTTGGGTGTTGGCTGTGTGCTTGGTTTGGTTTCTTTGGGTTGCTTCTTCATGTGTGGCTCTGTTTTTTGGAGGGAATGGTTGGTGTGGTAGGTGCTGGTTTTCTTTATGGGTGGCTTTGCTTTGGTTTTGCTGTGTGGTTATTATTGAGGTTTGGGTTTGGGTGTTGGTTTGTTGGTCTGCTGGGCAGAGCCGCTATTTTTTGCTTGTTTTGTTGATGGTTAGCCTATTGTTAACTTTGGGATCTTTTGCCTTTTTTGTGAAAGTTTGTTGCTTCTTTGTAAGAGAACTCCCTTCCTTTAGTTACTTTTCTTTCATTTTTAATAATAATATTCTCTTTCGCTGACAAAAAAAGTATTACATTAAATAATTTATTAACCCAAATGAATAACTTTATATATGGATTATATATTGATTTCTCTATAATGACAGGATCAAATGTTGGAGTTTCGTGCCGAGTCCCAATAAGAGGGTGAAACTTCTATGACTGATGAGCAAATTTGTATGGAAGTTCTAGGAAAAAAGTCAGGTTATGTACGGACTCCATTATTAAACCATTGTTAACTCTTTTTTTTTATTTTTTTCTTGATTTAGTAATATTATAAAGGTTTTATAAATTAAATTTCATATGTTTTTATTCTAATAATCAGTTTTACTAATTTAAGCTATTTTCGATTAGTATTTATGCAGATGAGCAGAAGTTTTCGTGGCTCCACAAGCATTTTCAAATAATATTTGGCTCAGCGGCTTTATGTCTCATGAAGAACTTATTTTGTAGTTTTTGTTTAAATTGATGTATGAGCAATGGTTTGAGTATTATTAGCAAAAAATTTTTTTGGTAAATTATTACTTTTGTTGGATGATGCTTCAAAATAATTGCAATTAATTAATGTTGAATTGTTTGCTATATTTTTGTTGTTGTGAGTGAATGGAATTTCTTTAGTAGAATTTAATATATTCTCCAAATAAGAGTTCTATGATGTAACAAATAAATGTAATAAATAAGATATTAATTATGTTTGATTTTTGTGACAATAAAAGGTTGTCATAGGTTATTTTTTAGTGACAAGACATTAATAACAAAAAATAAATAGTCATTATTACTGTCACATAATAGTGGGAAAGAAAAATTGTCATAAAATTACTTAGTTGGCATAAATTTTAATGACAACAAAATATTGTCACTAAATTTTAATGACAACAAAATATTGTCACTAATTTCATGAAACATTATTGTCAACATAAATCATCACAAAAAGTAGTTCATTAATATAGATATTAGTAACGAGAATTAGTGTCACTAAAATTGTAGCGATTTAGTGATAATAATACATTGTCACAAAACAATTTTTTTTTAATTCTAAAACTTCATTATTAGTGATGACTTTGATATATAGTGACAAATGTTGTCTCTATTTAGCTATGAACTTTCTCGTCACAAAAAACATGACTTTACCGACAAAAATCAATGTGTCACTTATGTTTTGGCCTTTTGTGACGAGATTGCAATGTCCTCACTATTACTTTTAGCTACGGACTTTAAGTGACGACTTTGTGACAGTTTTTTTGTTGTCACTAAATAGTTTTAGTGACAACAATGAACATTTTGTGACGATTTTTTGTGTCACTGTTTCGCAAATTTTGTATCCTCCATTTCCTCCCAATTTCGAAAGGATAAGAAACATGTTATTTTTTCCTTCACTTCCTTTCCATCTACTTTTCTCTCATCTCTAAAAAATAAACCAAACAATATTACAACTAATTTCTTTCTTTCAAATCCTTCACTTCCCCTCCAAACCCTTCAATTCAAACGAAGGCTAAAAGATTATTTGTTAAGGTTAATTTTGTAAATTTGTAATTATTATTAATGGTAATAGGGCTATAACACTGATATGGAAGGTCAGTGTCGTTTCAAAAACTATAAAGAGTGTATATATTTTTGTCAAAAATCTCAAAAAAGACCAGTATAATTTACCCTAAATTAAATTAAATATAATTGAGATCTCCATTATTTATCTCTAATTTTAAAAAGAGAATCCCAAAAAAAAGAAATGGGTCATATTCCGACAACCCACTCTACATCTCTATCTCTCGCTCAACCATATCATAATTATTTTTAACCATTTCTCAGTTTTTTATTTATTTGCATGTAATTGGCTAATTCTCACAATTTATTTGTATTCTTATTTTATTTATATTTAAATAATTTAGTGCGTTGTATTTTGATTGGGTTGCTTATATTGATCACATGCAAAATATGCAAAGTAAAGAAGTTAAAAGAAATTTATTCATTTCAAAGTGCAACATTTGTATTATTATATTTTAAGTAAAATATGTTTTTCAAGCTGGTCTTATTAATGATGAGATACTAATAATTGTAAAATTCTTTATAATTTCTTAAAAAGTAAAATATAATGTTATTCTAATAGTATGTGCTATTTTTAAATTGTTGAATATGTATATCACTTAAACCATTTTGTTAATAAATTATTCAAGCTGGTCTTATAAGTAGTGAAAATTGTCACATGCACAGCTTAATTCTATTAAAACCCCATAAGTCATCAATCATGCCTTAAGACTTGGCGTTATGTTACCTGGCCACCAAGACTTAGTTTGTTTTAAACTCTTTTAGCCTAACTAAATCTTTATTCCATTCAGTTCAAACTAAAATAGCCTCAAAACTAATTCTTGGAAAATTAATTCTTCAAACCTTAACTAAAGGTAAAATTGGTCTTTTAACCTCAAAATCTCTACAAATAGAGGTCCAAGTCTTCCTGAAAACACTTTGCTCTGCCCTCTTTCCCCACTTGAATGTAGCAACTAGAGAGAGAAATAAGAAAAAGAAAGAGGGGGAAAAAAAAAGGAGGGGAAACCAAATTTAAGTCTATTTCCTTAACTCAATCTCAAGGTCAAGTAAGTAAGAAACTCAAGAAATTCCTTTATTCTATCACCAGATATCTCTTCTATCCTATGTTCTCAAGAAATCTCTACCAAACTAACTTCTTAGGGTGGAATAAAGAACTTATTGTATAAAGTTGAATGAGTTCTGGTTATTTCCTTGAACTTCTTGTTTTAGCTTGTTGAATTTATGTATTGAAATTTTCAAATATATAGTTAAAAACTTACATGGAAGGAATAAACTTGGTCTAGAACACAAATTCAACTAATTTGCTATAAAATATTGTTGAATTTAAAGAATCTTAGAAACATCCAAAAAAATTCCCTTTGGTCAAGCTTTATGTCCAAAGTTAGACATTGAAGTTAACTTTCAAATAAGATTTATGGCAGTCAAATGGACTGATAGATTGAGAGAAAAGTTATTTTTCCCAAACAGGGTCAGATTTTGACACAGTTCTGTTGTGAGGGGCTTAACCCTATTATTGAAAAAAATATTTGAAAATAGTTTCTTTACACAAAAATGTTCCAAGCATATGATTTATTGGTTTATAACATTTTGTTGAGTGAGGTAAAATCTCTAATTCCGAGCTTTATTTGGTGAGATGTCCTGAAAACTTAGCTAACATGTTACAGTATTTGCTGGTCAAATTTCAAAATTTATAGTGGAGATTAGTTATTTTTCTTTGAATTTTAAAATGGTTGCGGTTGAATTTGAAATATGTTTGGATTTTAGAAATTTGTGGTGTTTTCATGAGAGTTTGGTACATAGACTTAAATTCCTTTATTTATTTATTTTTTTACAATTCTATAATGGTGATAAAGTTATATAACATGAATAGATAAAAAATACATCTTGTCATATTATGCTTCTATTATTGGGATGACCTTATATAACATGAATAGATAAAGAATACATCTTGCAATATTTTACTTTTATGAATGTGATGAACTTAATAGATGGATAATACATCTTGCTATACTAATCATGAGCATGACATCGGTAGAAAAATAGCACAGTTTGTCCACCTTGGTTTAAGTTTGAGGTGCATGTTGAGGCCTTGTGTTGATATGGCCAAGTTTCGATGTATGTTGATAATTTTGTGATGGTTCGATCATGTTCTCGATCGGTCTTTATTTCTATGCCACGAATGATTATGGATTTGAGGTCGACAAATGCATCAAAACTCTTTAGGTGGGCATTTCGGCATTACATTGTTGGGGCGAACGGATGTTTGAACTATGGCCGCCAACCCCACGCTCTTGCAATTAACTTAAATGAAACAACGAAGTACTTAACTCGACGACATGATCAATACTTTACGAGGAAGGTTTGATTAATGATGGCTTGAGTGTTCACTTCTTGAAAGTCAAGGACAAGATGATTCTTTCCACAAAAGGGATATTAGTGTTGGAGTACATCAGAGTACATTGCATCCATAGTGTTTGGAGTTTGTATAAAGGGAGTATAAAACATGATTTGGTTCATCAAACTCACCGATTGTAGTGTATTTTTGTGGGATTCAAATCATTATATACTATGAGACAGACGTCTGTAACATCGTAAGTACTGTAGTGGAAATGAATGTCTTAAGAATATAGCTTCATTTATTTTTATGATTAAAATATATTAATTTTTCCAACATTTGCATCTCCTGATATCTTATGCCAAGTGAAGTAGTCGGCGAAAGTATACTTTGCCGATAAAAAATTATTTAAGCAATCGCTAAAAGTCTATTTTCTTGTGGTATATTTTGACGAATTACTTTTTTACATATCAACTAGAATACTATTTTTTATTTTAATTATTTATATTTTTAATGTAATTTTATTTATTATTTTTTATAAAAATTAAAGAGCCACGAAGACTAATTAAATTTAACTAGTCATAAGAAAAATAGTCAAAATAGAAAGTCATTTAGATAGCCTTATAAAACCTTAAATATGATACTAAATAGCTAAAATAGCTATCAAGTTTCTTTTAGACATGTTAGAGTTGCTTTTAGTTGTTTGACCTTAATACTTCTAATTTTTTAAAAATTATTATTTTAGTTTTAACTTTAAAATTAAATTATAATTACTTTTTGTTATTAATTAAAAACTAATGGAGTCAAAAAAAATTTATTTATGTTAACTAAAAACATCTTATTAGTTTAATTTTCTTAAATTAATGAGTTTTTACGAGTTGGTCCTATTTTGCAAATTTATTTTCACTTTGAAACTTGCTCATAAAATTAATTTTCATAAGTCTATTAAATCCCATGCGATATTTATAATGCTTATTCTCTCATGAGAAATCTTATTTCTATTGACATTCACTTATTCTCAAATTTGGCATAAAAAATACTTAGAACACAAAAATCAAATCACAAAATTCACATGAATTAATTTTGGCCATTTATTTACATTAGAATTTACAGTGTTGTAAACTCTAGTGCAAATAAATACTTAAGATTCAATTTATGTAGTTGGTTTATAGTCTGATTTATGTATGTTATTAAGGGGAGAGAAAAGGTTGGATTTTACAACTTTTCAATGACCAATCTTCGCATGAACTAAGAAATTCTCGTATGATGAAAACAAAGACTCCAACTAATTCAATTGTGTATGCAAAGACTCCAACTAATTCAATTGTGTATTCTAAGGTCACGTTTGAAGTTTTGGGTTGAATTAATATAAATTAGGTGTCACAAAATTAGTAGTCATGAGACATCAAATCTTTAAATGTCTCATCTTTAGTTAAATATTTTGTTTTTTACTATCTGAAATAATTATTTATCATATGCAATTTAATTCAATTCTTTATTTGTTTATATAAAAATTACATAAAATAAATAAATTGAAGAAAATTGTCAACTTTTCACATTTGCAAGTGCATAACGTTTTCTATTTTATTAATCCCATTTCAAAGGAGTGGCATTATCTCCATTCAAAGAGAATGTTAAGTCAAGTCCCATTTTTTCTTTTTATATTGATGATAAGTAGGTTTTTGGATTTTGTGGTTAAATCGACTCCCATTTTATCTCATTTATACCGGTACTAATGGTTTTTATTTTTTTATTATTTATTTTAGTTATAAGTTATAATTTTTTTTAAATATTTACAATTTTAATTATAATTTTTAATTTTTTTTTATTTATTTTAACTTTAAGCTATAATTTTCTCAAATACTCTCAATTTTTAATATAAGCTTCAATCTATATTAGCTGTCAAGGACCTACAATTTATTTGGTCGCCAAAAGTTTAGCCCCTAAAAGCTGTTTTAATCGAACGACCTCGTTTTGGGTTCTAACAACTTTCAACAGAGGGAAGAGAGCACAATTTCATCAGCCCACCCTATTCTCCTTCTCCAAATCCGCCGCCCCTCAAGCAAACCCCATTCCTCCCAGTGGCCACCGCCGAGGCTCGTCGCCCAGCTCCAGCGGCGACCGCCGAGGCCCACCGCCGAGCCCCCCTCCCAGTCCTACTCGAGGTTTCATTCACACTGATTCAGCGCCAAGCATCCGCAACTGCCCAGCCCCACCGCCCAGCCCCGTTGGAGCCTTCATCCACACTGATTCAATTTTACACTGGTATGTTGTTTCTATTCCTTTTTTCTATTTCTATTAAAATTTCCTACCATATTAGTTGAAATTTAAGTTAAAACCCAACGGACAAATCTTATTCATTTGCTAACAGATTTGTGAGCGAATCATCTACACACCTAGGCATGTGATGGGATAAAAAAAAACATCTTTTTAACTTATTTTTATATTTTTAAAACTTTTTTGTTTTTTTTCCTCAGAGAAATTAAAAAAAATAAAGAAATAATAATCAAAAGATGAAAAGTTTCATTAAACACAAAAGCAAGGTACATAAACCAGAGTCATTGTATTATTTCTGTATTTTTTTTTGTTTTTTTCCATCATTTGATTATTATTATTTTTTCCTCTTGTTTTGATGAGAGTAATTAACAAAATAAAGAATTTATTTAAAGTAAGATAAATTCACTAAAGAATAAAATAAATTATATAAAATAGTCAAATTAATTAATATCCCATCCTGAACTTGAAAGAAGTTTTGACAAACACTAGCGCCTATGAAGAAAAAATAAGGAACTTGCATATACATGTTAAAATTTCATTGATAAATAAGGAAGAGATCTTCCTTTTATCAGTGCATTTGGCACATTTTGTATGTTTAGCTTTTGCGCCAAAATAATTTAAAAACTAATTTTTCAAAAGATTTATTCAGATGTTTTTAACTTCAATTTTTTAATTGTTGATATTATCATAATTTTTTGAAGTATCTCATGTTGGGAGATGCTTTTGGACCATGGTTAATCAACCAGATTTCAGCAAGATATATTTGGTGAGGTAAAACAGACAGAAAAAACGTGTAATATGCAATGGGAAAGCAAACAGAAGAGGGTTGCTTCTAGAGAATCGAAGCCTCTGGATGACAGGGTACACAATGTTTGCAATTGTAAAGAACATTTATAATGAGTGCAAGTAGTTAAAATTTCTATTAGTCCGCCGCCTCCTAATTGAAAAAATACTTTAAAATAAATAAAGGGTTCATAAAATTAAATAACTAACCCACATAAGATACATGTGATAGGTACCATTTGGGTTTAAGTAGACATTAAATTAGTTGATTCCTCACTCCTTTCATGCTCATGGAAATATTATGGATATGTGGAGTAGTTGAGGTTTTGAAAAGTTTGTTTGGAATTTAGATCATTATCATATGCTTCGATCGGGTCTTAGAAAGCGTTTTTGTACTGTTAAAGTTTGTGCAAAGAAGAAGGGCTGTAGGCAATATAGATATATATTAGTTTTTGGGAGGAATATGGCATTTTTAATTTGAGGGTTTGTAATTGTAGGAAATTAACAATTGTCCGTGTCTAGAGGTACTTTGAATATAATTTTATAATAAAACTATATTTAAACAAAGTTTTTAATTATTAAGTGAGATTTTTTAAAAGTTTTCACTAGACCCACTCTAATGCACTCCACAACCCATATCAGCCAGGAACTATTGTCCTGCTTTTGAGTGACCACGGCCTGCCACGCTTAAACTGCAGTTCACAGACCAAAATACATCAGGCGATTCTTGTTTTTCTGCATAATTCTTAACGTTTGTTCACTTTTTTCAGTTTGGTGGCCACACAAGGAGGTTGAGTGTCACAAACCAAACTTTTAGGGAGATCCAAAAGATACATAATAATTAGATACCTAAAACCTTAAGAACTAAGTACATGATATGGTTCTTATATGTTACATGAAGCATAATCTCATGATAACTTGTATTGAATTCAAAAGACTATAGATTCTAAACAATGAGAAGAGTATTTTCCCAAGCCACCAAAGCCATGTACATATTTAGTTCCTTCTTGTTGGACTTTTCTGCATTTTGCTGATCTTGTTGAAAAAAATATAAAAAATAAATTTTTTTGAACAAATTATAAAAAAGTTATCACGAGTAATTAAAAAGTCAAAAGCTTAGATCCAAAAATGAAAAAAAAGAAACTAAACTACTTTTAGTCAATCTATATGTCAATTTACCAAGTAGATATGCATACATATATATAAACCATTAGACCTCTCTAAGAATCTTTATTGGAGATGACTAGACTTCTTTTATGAAGCTCTTTTTGGATTGTCCATTTGTGACAGTTCGGGAATACACAAGTTTATATCGTAATTCGGTGCTCTACGGCTTAAATGTGTTTCATCTTGTAGAGATCTTATGTGATAACTCTTCTGGTTCTTCGAGTGCATGCTATCATATGCTCAAGCTATGCCATGCACTTGGACAACTAATGGGAGATCTGTCAAATTTGCGTTAGGGATGGATGAGGCAGTGTGAACTTCTTAGGATATATATGTGTATTCCTGAATGGGATAGGATCCCGTACTAAAATAGGAAGGAGCTAGAGAAGTTAGTATGCATTGACACATATCGACTTCACTAATTTGCAGGTGGAAAAAATCGACAAGAGTTGGACGATAATAAAAAATAGATTAACAATCACAGTATAAAGAGGTAATGAAGTCGTTTACTAATCAAAATTAATAGATCTAGGTATTTTACCATTTGTTAATATTCTTTTCCGTTGGATCCATTCCCAAATATTTCTCTTACTCATGCGACCCCTAATATTATTTATCCTGTGTACTTCCCCCCTCTCTTTTTGTTAGAGCCACCTCACCCGCCGTCGGCCGTTGCTCGTCACCGTCATAGCACTCACCCTCAATTGTCCGGTAAGTCCTCGTTCTGCTACTTTGAGTCAAATGAATTATACAAAATTAGAGTATTTAGTATTTTACTTTATTCATGTTGATTTGTAGTATTGCATTCCTACCTTGATAAGGATTGTGTAGTTTCAATGCGGGTTGGAAGTTTGATGTCGTGAAATATTATGTATATATAATTTACAATTTTGTAGAGGGTTATTACATAAATGGATTGTCTTACAAAAATTGCATAGTGGTGAACGGATTCAAAACCTAGTTTCAAGGAATGGGCACGGTGGCCATGGAGCGAGTTTGGAGCATATTGTGTCCCTAGGATAAGTAGAAATCCACCGCCTCTACCAAATTAATAGCCAAAGGCAATACCTACAAATTGATACCACGATCATGCTTGGTTTATTTGGCCTGATTTAAGCCTATGTGGGCACTTGATTTAGCCCATGCTTGGTTTAAAAAGCCGAATGTCTTTTGTTTTGGAGCTTTTTTTTTCCCTGAACTTTTTTCATTATTTGGTTTAAATTTTTTATTTTTTCGGTTCTTTGTAACCAAGGGCGGTCCCACGATTACGGAGGCTTTAGGTGAAATATTAAATGGAGGCTTTTTATATTTAAGTTTATATATATTTATTTTTAACATTTTATATTTGCTTTTTAATATAAGTTTTTAAACATTTTTTTAAATTAATAATATTGTTAATTCACTTAATTTTTCTTGTGACTTGATCGATTTAATTTAAGATCTTATTAATTCTAGTTTAGAAAACTTCTTTCTGTATGCACTGTTACTAAAATTGTTAATAATCTATACTATTATAATAAAAAAGACTAGGTGTACTATAGTTTTTTTAATGAAACCTTCTATTTTGATGCAATCCTCTTATAAAAAGGTTAAATATGTAAAATATTTTATTAATTAAAAGGGCAAAGATGTAATAAGAAAGTATCAAAAAGAATTTTTAATTGCACACAGTTTTTTGTTTAGTACACCCACAAGTACAAGTATTGATATATTGTTTACAAATATTCAATGCATATAAAAATATGCTAAGTAGAAAAGGGTGTATATTTAGTATCTCCTCCACAACAAACAAATCATGTCCCATGTGGGGCCACAAATCTATGAGCAATGCATAAATTTGAAAAAACAATCTAGTCTTTTAATATAATTTCGTAAATCAATTAGAGTCTTTGTTTTTTTGTTTCAGTTTGTACAACTTCTTTCAAAACTTTTAATTCTAAAAATAAATGTCATTAAAAACTTCTAAGATCAAAATATATATATTTTAAAACTATTATTATCTAGTACTTTTAACTTTAAAAAAATAGAAAATAGAAAATGTCTTCATACATTTGAAATTGTTCAAATCTGTTCTCAATTAAAGAAATAGAATAATCTACAATATATAAAAAATAAGTAATTCTAAAAGATTATTAAGAAGATTTTGTTATCTCTTCATTGGTATTTTTGACAAATTATTTTTTTTTATAAATTACACATTTTTCATGAAATATAGGTTCAATTTTTATTTTTTCTGTAATTTTTATAGTTGACTTCATAGAGGATGTAAATCCAACTTCTTGATAACTTTTTAAAAAACAAAATGAGAACTCTTACTTCTTCAGTAACAATATTAATATGCATATCTTTTGAGTGTAATTTTTTATTAACTAGAGTAAGAGCAAACAATATATCATATCAAATAATCATGTCTAATAAAAACTCTAAATTCTTTCAACTTCTTGCTTTCCATAAATCCCATTAATTCTTTCCAGCAACTCTACTGATCTCGAAAAATGTAATTCATTGAATAAGAAATTTTCTTTTTGGCAAAGATATTAAAGTTTAGAAACTTTTTTGTTTTACATTATCTTTTTTATTTTGAATATTCTTGTACATAAGTTGTTTAAGTTCGACAAAGTGAGGTCTCGCCTACTTTATTTGTAGGCCTGATATATATATATATATATATATATAAAATTCTTGTTAATATGATTTATTTTAAAGCTCATAAATAAGAGTATATATTATAAAATACTTCATAAATATTTGGGGCCTCATTATTTTTGGGAGATTTAGGCAACTGCGTAATTCGTCACAGATGGGCTACCTGTAGGCTCGTAATGAGAGGAACCTAAAAAACATGTTCGTTCGGGCCAAAATTTTAAAAAGTTCTCACCAAAAAAACCCAAAATGCCTGTTAGATTGGTATTTTTATGTCTTATCTGATTTTTTTAAAATTTTTAGTCAATTTTTTTACTTTTATGATTTCTCATGAAAAGAGGAACTTAGAAAATACACTTGTTTGGCCTAATGTTGAAAAAAGTTCACTAAAGACTAAAAAAACTGCCAAACACACAGCTAATCCCAGGTTTGTTGCTTTCTTATATGTGGATGGTTTCTCTAAAGTTGACTTGAACAACTAGGGTCAGGGTAGCTAACCACCTGGACTTAGGAGGTATTTGTTTCTACTTAATTATAGCATGTAGTTTGTAGTTCAATAAAAAACTTTAAAAATTCAAACAACTTAATTATAGTTTTTTTTCTTAGAACTTCTAATTTTAAATCAACATATACAAATTCTACTGTTTTAAGTTATAAGTTTACAATTTCAACAAATATTTGTAATTTCTGCATGAAGTCATAATTACATCTTTTCTCAGTTATAATTTATAGGTTTATGATTTCAATAACAACAAACATGCAGTAGAAATACTTTCACATGTGGCTCTTCCGAATAGTTAAACATAACGTTCTCGATAAGTAGACACGCACTATGGTCTGAATTTAGAGATGGCAATTTAACCTGTCCATCCCATTTTCCGCTCCCAATAGCAATAGATTCCCACCATTTTCAGGGTTAGGTATGGGTTCAGAGAAAATTCTTAAATCCTCATTAGAAACGGGTAGGGTTCGGTGTTAAGTACTCCGTGCCAACTCTGACCCTAATATATACACACGCACACGCGCGCACACACACACACATACACATACACATGCTAGTGTTATTGCAAGTGCTTTGCATGATACTACCATATAGTATATACATACTAGTGTTTTAAGTAATGCATCGTATATGCCAAGCTTTTGCAAGGACATCATAACAGTAAAGTATGTTTTGAACATTGTGTTTATGTTCAACTTGAGTAACTAACTTCGTTGAATATTCAGATTACCAGAAATTTGGAAAATGATAAGAAAGCCAACAAGGCACCGCCAATTGGCAAAACCTCGGCCTTTAACATTTTCCCCATTTGCTCGTTCGGTTGCTCAAGTCTCCTCAGCATACAAGGTCAAGCGCCAGATCCAGAAATCCAAGTTTCATAGAAAATCTTCCCCCAATTCTGCGGGTATCATTATTTTGTTGAACTCTTCCTAGATTAGTGTGTTCTTCTGCTCTTTCACAAAAGTGATCATGTTTCTAGCATTCTAATAATTCCTTTGGAGCTGCAATCAGCAATTTTTTCCTTATAGAATGTGTAAATTCAAACAAACCTCTAGGTGGCAGATTTCAATACCACGCTTTTGAAGATAAGAGTGAACAGTCTGAATCTTCTGACGAAGAAGAGTTTGAAGTAAGGATGCTCAATTAGCTGCTATTCAATTTCAACATCACCCGCTTTATAAGCTCGTGCAGTAGTTCTTTTATTTTTGCTCATTTTTGTTCATTCATATTTATTTTGTACTTTTTATGGATATCTATTCTGTGTATCTGAAGGGAGTTGTTCAAGCAGACTTTGCTTTCTTTGATCCCAAACCTGATGACTTCCATGGAGTGAAGGTCCTGCTGCAGACATTCATTGACAATAAGCAATGGGATCTGAGTGGCTTTGTGGACTTGATTTTGGGGCAAACGACAGTAGGTACCATTGTTAAAATAGAGGATGATGAAGATGATACACCTTATTCTGTCATTACAGCTCTCAACTTGGGAAGATATAAGGCAAGCGACAGACAATTTCAAATTCCACTTTCAGTGCTGCTTAGTTACTTGATATCGTTGATGTTTGCCGGAGCTTCTTCCAACTAGATTATTTTATTTTATCAGATTTTTTTTAATATTTGGGTCCAAATGTTTACTTTTCCGATTCCTCTCGGCACGAGGAAATCTAAGAAATAATTTTTCCGATTAATAATGGGAACGTTCATTAAAGATGAAAATAAGTTGTATTTTTGCTAAAAAAATTTGTTTGTCTTTTTTGAACTTTTTAAATTTTTTCTTGAGTTATTACTTTTTGATTGCTCGTGACGAGATAAATTTTAAAAGTAAAAAGCTTGGACTAAAGTTAACAAAAGTTCACTAAAAACAAAAGTTAGCTATTTGAAAGAAGTTCTGCCACTTCAGTGTTAGAGAGGTTGGAGGGGTATTTTTCCCATATCTTCCCTTCCTTCCTTCCTCCTCCTCCTCCTCCTTTTGCATGATGTTGGTGATATTTGGTCAAAGATAGGCTTGTGCCCGGAATAAATGTATGTTGGATCCTGTTTGTAGTGGTTCAAGTAACAAGTTTTTTTTTTTTTGCTGACCAGGATCATAAATGTATTAAGGAACTCACGGAGTTTTTACTTAAACTATGCAAGGAGAAGGATGTAGTAGATAACTTGAAATCGTTTTTGGGAGCACAAGCGCAAAATGTGGGGCTCTTGGTCTCTCAGCGGTTTGTCAATCTTCCTCCCCAGCTTTTGCCCCCTCTTTATGATGCCCTCTTTGATGAAGTCTCGTGGGCAACAGAAGATGAGGTTAGATGAGAAATCTGTTTGAGATGGGAGAGATTTGACTCTTTTTCTACACATCTTTCAATAGAAAGCTTATGTATCATTCTTCCACTTTTTGAAGCCAACAGAGGAGCTCAGGAAGTTCTTTTGCTTTAAGTACTACTTATTGGTCACAAGAATCCATGAGGTACATGTGTATTATTGTACATCTTCCCTTTGAATTACATTGCTTTGCTTATGACCTGCAGTTGGCTTCAACAGTTTTCCCTTTTATTTCTTCTTGATTTCTCATGTGGACACATAGCAGAAGAATGCTGCCCGGGAAGAAGGGGCAAGTACTAGTGGTGAGGGAGCTATAATATTCATTAAGCCAGAAGATGAAATTTTCCACCAGGTAACAGTTTTTCGATACATAGAACTTGTACCATGTACCATGTCGAAGCTTAATGTTCCGTTTGTTTCTTTCTCTGAATCCATTTCAGCTCAGTTTGTGGTCGTTTAGGTTCCCATTGCACACTCAGAAGCTTTCAACTCATGAGGTATGATGCCTTTGTCATAGTATGATCGAACTGACTCACCCCATGCCACAGTTGCAATTTCTTTTGTTTTCTTTTATTATTTCCCTTTTCTTTTCTTTTGCTGAAAATCTTCTTAGGAATTCTCCCTTCCATAATATTCGTCCATGTGTTACTATTTTGATGTACATTGAATGAACTGGACCTTATCTTCTATACTTCAGTTATGTTTTCTATATATTTTTCTTTGTTCTTTTTTTTTTTTGCTTTAATTTTATTTTTTCTCTTGGGTGGCCAGGTGGGTGGGAAGGGGTTGGGTTTTCCAACGGTGCTCAAGAGTCTGTATCTTCCCTCTTAAGATATACCTGATCAGGGGATGCAATACCCTATCCCGAAATATTCATGTCCTTGTGCCCCATGCACTGTAAGCCGTTGATTTATAGTGCATTGGGACATACGAACATGAATATTTTTGGACAAAGTATCCCAATCCCCTGATTTGTTTTCTGTTGAAAAGCTATTTCCACTTTGATTATTGCATCTTTATTTTTGGAAAGCGGGAACCTATTCATTGGCTACCAACAAGTAGAAAACGTATTGCCGAGAGGAATTAGTTCCTTACTGTGTCATTTTCTTGCACAAAGTAGACTGTCTTTGTGCTTCTATATTTCTTTCTTTTCCCCGTTCCCATCGTTCCTTGTTTCTGAGGGATGCTATGGAATTTGCTGTTCTTTCATATTATGTAACATTAGCACACTAATTTTTAGCTTCATATGCCTTTATTTTTCCGGCTCGTGGCTTGTGTAATGCAATTAATCTTTGTTGTTTTCTTGGTTGTCAACTACTATTGCAGCTTAGGAATTACCAGTTAGTGGGTTTAGTAATGGCCTTAGATGCAGAAAAAGTTCCAACACTTCGACAGCAGTTGCATTCTTTGATAATTGAATCGTGATGCCATGAAAAGGTGCATCTCTTCGCTAATATATTCTGTTGGTTTTCATCCAGTGTTTCTGCAATAATTTGCCAATTACATATTGTCGTCATCATTTAATCTCATTTGTGTGCAGGTCTTGGAATTTAAGCCTTTTAATATATATGCACTTCTTTTCTGATAAGAACCGTGGTGATCATTAAGTAGGTCCTAATTTGGAGAGGACATGCGCAAAGTTAAGCTATATAGGCTTGAGGATTTTTTGAGTAGGCTGAATGGCATAAATTTTGTTTTTGTCCATCTTCTTGTACTCCAGAGGTATTGCTTTATGCGATTTTCTTCTTCCTCTTCTTATTTTTTCTTATTTTTTCTTTCTTTCTTTAGAGAACTGATGCCAACAAATAATTTTCTGCAGTTTTTGTTGAAATAGTATGTAACGATGTTGTGCCACATTGATTAAAATAAGAAATTGTGCACGCACACACGCACAAATTACTTGCACTCTTTTTGTGTTGTTTTTTAGGGTGAATTCAACTCGAGTTTTTAACATTTTGTATGACAATAGTCCTCAAGTATGAAATCCAATGAGTTGTTACTATCTCCTCCACCACTTCGTAGCCAGAGCAGACACGTGGAGTAGGCGGGGCACTAAAATGAAACTTCGATTAGATGCGGGTATCCAATCCTGCCACTGAGATGTCCAACGGATTCTTGGGCCTTGACAAATGGCCAGCTACCTTCTACGTTATAAGAGCAAAAGGCCCAGGATGAGCCGATGTGAATGAGCGTAAGCTTCGTTTTTGTTACTCTAACACGATTGGTGCTGACCACACTAGGTGCTACTGTTGTAGCAAGAGAGGCCAGGCGTTGACAATTGAGAGGTTTTCATTGAGCATTCCTAGTTACACGGGAAGAGAGTTGAAATGGCAAGGCAAGGCCATATGCCTGTTTAGCTTCTCGCAGAGCATAACTCACGTCTAAACATTTGATTGGGAAATGGGGCAACACCCATGAACTATGAAGCACAGATACAGACACAAATACAGACACGGACATTGAACATGGCGATTTCAAAAATATCAGAACACGGACATGGCAGGGATACGAAAGAAAATATATTTTTATTTATATACTTACTCTATATTTATAAATAGAATATTCACAAATAACCTCAAGAAAAAAGTAAAGAAAAACCTAAAAAAAGTAAAGAAACAACTAGAAAATAGATGAAAAAAAATGTAAAGAAAAAAAAACAAAAAATAACTAAAAAGGTAAAGAAAAAACTAAAATGGTAAAGAAAAAAGATCAAAAAACAATTAAACTAGAAGAAAAAAGGAGAGAAGAAAATGAGAGAGAAGAAGATGCAAAAAAGTAAGACGAAAAAAAGAAGAGAAAGAAGCCACCAAAAAATAGAAGGAAGAAAAAGAGAGTGCCTACTTAAAAGGCGATTGGAGGTCATTGGTGATTGTCGCCGGTGAGATTGAGGGCATCGGTAGTCGTCGTGTTCATTGGTGAAGATCGCAGTGCGTAGTAAAGACGAGGGACCGAATCTTTTTTCAAACATTGCACTGAGGCATTTAGGACTTTTTATTTCACCATTGAGTTTGGCGTGCTTAGGTGTATTTGAAATTGGACACGCGTGTCCCCTGCGTGTCTCTCAGCGTGTCTGGTTAGAAATTTATTTATTTATTTTATAAAAAAAATAACACACGCCACATGGTGTGTCCGGCATGTGTCTTGGCATGTCCCCGACATCTCTTTGTGTTTGGCGTGCCCGACACGACTACGATACTTATTTCGACATATTCTTGCTTCATATCCTATGATGGTTCGACGAAAAGGGAAGGCTTGCCAAGTCGTATGCCCATGGGCGTAAGATTCTCCGAAAAAGAATAGACCTTGGCTTAGCAACAAATGAAAGGAAGCTCAAAGAACTGCGAGCATCATATCTGAAATAATATTAGAGGTTTTTCTTGATTTTGTTTGTGTCAACAAAGAATTAGAAATATCTGACTTTTTTAATATAGGTCTGAGTCAAATAGCAATGATTCAAAATACTTTTTTTTACACTATTTTGAAAAACAAAAGACTCAATTGTATAGATATGCAAAATACAAGATTTTCAATTTTAGCAGGAAAATGAGGGAAACATATACTCAATTTAAAGTGAGTATACAGAGTTCCATACTCGATCTCATGTAGACATATTGAATTATGTGGAAAGTCGTATTTGATGAAAATTGTATGTGTGGCTTGGAGGGAGATTTTTTGTATTTTTTGCTGGTTGAAGTTACGTAGAGGGTAATTTATAGACTGGATTAACACAATTTGCAAGGTTATTGAATACTGATAAGTTACGTCAAAATGCCAGTGATTCAGTCTCGAAGGAGTGGGTTGTCGGAACGTCAATTGTAGAGCGTTGTGATATATTACGATTTTGTCTTACATTAATTCAAAATAATGGATACTCAATTTAAAGTTAGTACACATAATTCCATATTCGATCTCATAGAGATATAGAATTCTGTGGAAAGTAGTATTCGAAGAAAGTCGTATGTACGACTTGAAGGGAGATTTTTCGTATATATCTTTCGCTGGTTGAAGTTACGTAGAAGGTAATTTATAAACTAGATTAAAACAGTTTGGAATGTTGTTGAATATTGATAAGTGACGTTGTCAAAATGCTAGTAATTCAGTCTCGAAAGAGTGGGTTGTCGGAATGTCAATTGTGGAGTGTTGTGGTATAATACGATTTTGTATTACATTAATTAAAATAAGAGATTCACATGCTAATCTAAATTATTTGAGCACTCACCTGTTGTAAATTAGTTTTTAGGGGTGTATCCTATTCAAGGATTTGTAACATAGTAGGTTCATTTCCATGGGCTTATTTGAAAGGTCTGATCTGGGATTATAGCCAGCTTAAGACTTTTTTTTTTTGTTGATAAAATAATTGAATCATCAGATAGAGAATGAGTAATATTTGCAATTATTTTGGTTCATATTCTACATCAACTCCGGATGGGAGTACTAATGTGTGTACATCCTTTATATTATCTATTTATACTATAAAGTAAACATCTCATTTGGTATTTTGAGTTCTGTCCTAATTTTTGTTTCTTAAATCTCTTTATTTTGAAAATTTGAAAATTTGAAAATGTAAAGATGTAAGGAGGCATTTTTGCAATCTTTTGTTTTTTTTTTTTCCCTTATTGTTCCGTTACTTGCCAATTCTATTTTTTTTTTTTGTATTTTAGGATTTTGAGGCTAGTTGATGTGCACCTTGTTTAAGAAACTTAGTGTTTATTTTTTCATTACTTTACAAAATGATCGTAAATATAAAAAGACATAGTAAGAAAACACTAAAAATGATTTAGAATTGAGTGGAAAAAATGAAATGCATAAGTTAAACTTGTTTCTTATTTAGTGATTGGTCGTGCTAACCATCGCCCATTGGGCGTTGATTAATAGATTAATAATTATATATATATTTTAATATTAATACATTTTTAGAAGTAGAATTTATAATTTTTATAAATATTAATACACTCTGTGTAGATATTTATACATTATAAATTAATTAATCAATGCTCAGTGGGCAGTGATTAGTATTTTTCTTTTAATTATCATTTTTTTTCTCATTCCAATGAACCCATTCATTGATAGGATTATAGCAAATTTTATGTAGATTAATGTGATATGAAAGCAAAAAAAAATAATCAAGCATAAGAAAATAACATTCAAGTTGTGTGCTTCACTTAACGAGGTTTACGTTCACAGTGTTGTAAAGTTTTTACTATGACGAAATAATCAGAACAACTAATATTGGAGTTGTCATATATATATATATATATATATTTGTAAAAAATACCAAAATTATCATTTGAAAATTTTTCTTCGGGGACAGTCCCTCAACCTCCCGCCTTCAAGCGGGAGCATTGTCCCTTGTGACCTCCACCAACTCACTGCGGAGTTGCATATGCATATGGGAATCTATGTACATATGGGATATGGGATAGAACCCATATGCATATGGAGTTCTATGTACATATGGGATAAATATTGTCCAATAGAATCCTACAATTCATTTCATTTGCAACTCTCCGTATGAAATGAATTTTCATATGGGGTTCTATTATACATAGAACTCCATATGCATTGTGGGGTTCTATGTACAATATTTATTCAACTCCACAAAATTTAAAATTTATTTTCATATGTTTAAATAGAAAGTGTTTTTTTTTTAAATTTTGTGTAAATATGTTACATTTATCCACATAAGTATTTACATATACATTATACACATTTAACCATCATTGGCAATGGGAGTTTTCTTTGATATCTAAGGTCATGTTTGATTACTGGTAATGATTAGTAGAATTGATAATGATGTAAAATAATATTTAGAGATTATTAATAAGATAGAATTAGTGGTGCTGAAAAATTCCATACAATTTATTTATTCTAGAAAGTAGACTATTTAATAATATATTTATTGTGCACAAAGTAGTAGATAAGTGATGAGATTGTTTTTATAGATTAGTGATGAGTTTTTTTTTAAAAGTTACACATTAACCTTCAAAACAAAAGTACTTCATATACAAAAGGGGAAAAAATATAATTAAGACCTTAGGCCTTGTTTGGGATCACTTAAAAGTTGGCTAAAAAAGTCAACTTTTAAGCCATACTGTTTGATTTTCCAAGAAAGCTAATTAATTTTTTTTTCATTTTTTATTTTCAAAAAAAAAAAAACACCTGTACACATTCCAAACACTCTTAACTTTGTTTGAACTAAAATTACCATAATACCTTTAATTACAAAAGTCAACCATCCTCACAAGAAAAAAAGTCGAGCTAAAATATCAAACACTACAATTTAAAAGCAAAAAATAAGAGTATATCAAATATTTTAATAAAAAGTAAAAAAATAAAAAAATTACTATAAAAATCATTTCAAGCGTCCTAACTTTTTTTTAATTCTTTTTTTAAAAAAGAAGCTAAATATGTTAAAAAAGTAAAGCTTTTAGACATCTTAAATAGGGCCTTAATCTTAGTGTACAAAAATATAATATTTGTGGAATTATATATTACCTGGTATGAGCCATTAAAGTAGTTGGGTGGGATAGAGCATGGGTCTTAGGATTGGAAACAAATGAAGAATAAGTTCACACTAATTGCATGGAGTCCAGTATGGCCCATTAACAATTCCAGCGGGAATACTAATCCCAATTCTCTTCATCAAACAAACAAACTAACTAACTAACTAACTATTCGCGGGGCCCACTAATCTAATCTCATTTTCTAATATTCTAATCAAACATGGGCTAAGGGTGTTAAAAAAAAAAACGTTGGTAGACTTAATAAATGGGTCTAAATTGTATGATTTAATTTGTTTGTTAATTGGCGGCATGGTTTTGATTTTAAGTTGTTAAAAATTATTTATTATGGTTCGATTTATAAATTAAACTTTTAGAAAATTGCATAAAACCTAACTTAACCGTAACTTAGTTTTGTAATATTTATATTATACTATTTGTTATATATATAAAGAAATGACTTCAAAATATTAATTGTTTCCTTCAAATACAATGCATACTTTACATATGTATATGAACTACTTTTTGTAACGGTATGAAATAAGTGATAAAATAAATTGTAAAATAAAATAATAAAAAGAAAAAATAGAAAAAATAAACAAAATAAATATATAAAATTTTAAAATGTAAAATAAAGAATAAATACTTAATTTTAGAACTACAGATTTAGACCAAAATTGAACTGTTCCTTATTAGATAGCTTCTAATCCTGGTTCCCTTTTTCAAATTCTTAAAATTGTTCTAAACGATTTGATTTTTAATTTAGTTTAAAATCGTACAAAATCAAACAGTGACCAACCATCCTAACGGTAATGATATTTGGTTTGTGTAGGGGATACACGAACCGAACTGAGTTTATTCGAGTTGAGTTTTTACAAACTTGAATTTTTTAAGTGCTGTTCAAGTTTGGCTTGAACTCAAATAATATTTTAATAATTTATTCATGTTCGACTCATTTAAAAATTAATATGTCCGAACTGGGCTCGAATTACCTAAATATGCTAGCTCGAGCTTGAGCTTGAACTCGAGTTTATATTCGAGCATTTTTGCAAGTAAAATTAAGTTTTTTATTATAAGATTAGAGAAACAAATTTAATAAGTGTATTCTCCTAAATGAGTTTATAACTCGAGCTGAGCTTGTTTAATAAATTAGTCATGAACAATGCATTATTAAATGAATCGAACACAAATAAATTTTATCTAAATCAAACTTGAATGGTTCATGAACAGTTGAGCTCCATTGCACCCTATTCACGAGCCATGACCAAAGTGCATAGGGCAATGGGTCCACATTCACATGCAGAATAATGGGGGGGGGGGGTTTGAAAAGGATAAACAAATTACTGCAACCAAACAGAGGTCACCATCCACTTCTCTGTCCCTCTCCTAAGGGCAGATTTGCTTTCAAGGGCATTAAAGGCATCAATGCTAAAATTAATGCAACAGGTACTAAACTTTTTAAGCAGCTCTCAATGCGTGGCAAA
>JAOTRH010000024.1:5680887-5729647 GCA_034768845.1 Heliamphora exappendiculata | reverse complement strand
TCTTGCATTCGTAGCAGATAATTTCATCTTTCTTGTTTTCTGCTTTGAATCTGCTGGAGTCACCTTTGAACTTGTTTAGCTCTCCCTTGAATCCTTCCTTCTTGAAAAATTTTCTTCCTCCTTGTTTCTTATTTCTAAGAAACTTCTTGAACTTCCTTATAATGAAGGCCATTTTTTTATTTTCATCACATGAGGAGTTTTACTCATATTCTTCTTCATGGATTGAGGTCCTGAAGGCGATGCCTTTCTTCTTTTTGTTGTCCTCCTCATCATCCATCTTGATGTTCATCTCAGGGGTCATGAGAGAACCAAGAAGTTCTTCAAGGCTTAGTCTGTTGAGGTCCTTGGTTTCTTGAATCGCCGTGACCTTAGCTTTCCAACTCTTTGGCATACAACTCATAATTTTTCTAACCATTTCTGCATTAGTGTAAATCTTGCCAAGAGATTTTAGTCCATTTATAATACTAGTGAAGCGAGTAAACATATCAGAAATTGTTTCATCATACTTTATTTTAAATAGTTCATAATTATGCACAAGCAGACTGATTTTTGACTCTTTCACTTTATTGGTACCCTCATGGTTAACTTCGAGTCTATCCCATATTTTTTTACGATGTCACATGTAGAAATTCTATTGAACTCATTTGGGTCAAGTGAGCAATATAGGAGATTCATGGCTTTAGTATTTTTTTGTAACTCCCTTATGCCAGTCTTAGTCCATTCGGCCTCTGATTTAGGGACAGCAGCCCCTTTAACGATTTTGGTGGGTCTTTTGGGTCCATTTATGATAACCTACCAAAGATCATAGTCTACGACTTGAATGTAAATTTTTATTCTAGCCTTTCAAAAGTTATAATTTGTTCAATTGAACAAATGGTGTCTATTGGTCGATTGACCTTCAGATGGGACAGGTCCAAAACTAGTGGTTGTCATTTAAAACTCTTAGACTATTAAGTCAAAGACAATAGCCCAAGCTCTGATACCAATTGTTAGATCTAGGCAACCCAAGAGGGAGGGGTGAATTGCGTCTTTAAAAAATAAATAAAAAATTTAAAATTTTTTTAGAAATTTTTTAATATTGCAATAAAGTAAGATATGCAGATATATAAGCAATCCAAATATTAAAAGATGAGAGATAGAGAAAAAAAAATAGACACCAGCGATTTATAGTGGTTCGGCTTTATTCTAACCTACATCCACTCCTCAAGATCTCTCTTGAGTATTTCCACTATTCAGAATAATTCCGGTCGTATTCCAAGCCTTTACAAGCTTCAAGATTCCACTTGAGCTATCTGAATGTTTACGGACGCATTCACAAGCCAGTTACAGCTTCAAGATTCCACTTGAGCTATCTGAATGTTTACGGACACATTCACAAGCCTTTTAGAGCTTCAAGAAGATCCTAAGAAAATAAGCCCATGTTTTTTTCTAATCTCTCTTGAACTCTTCTTTGATGAGTTTCACTCGCTCACTTAAAGGTTAAAGGGTGACTCACCCTTGATTACAATAAATGAGATGTAATAAATGAAGAATACTCACTCTCTTTACAAGATTGATTTACAAAAAAAGAAAGGGTAAAGAGAGATGATGAACAAGAACAGGAGTTGCAGCAATGAATATAAGCTTCATGATTTTTGATATGAATTTGAGCAATAGAGCAGTAAATGCAAGTCTCCCTTTTTTTTTTAAAATGCTGAGAAATAACTTCTTATATAAGTTCTTGTGAGTTCTTGACCGTTGGAGGTAGGTGGGGAAAATAAATGCTAAAAATCAAACCGTTGAGGTATGTCGTATTTTGAATTTCTGCCTTTAGGGTTGACACAAATAACTTTGGTGTCGACACAAAGTGTCTAGGGTAGGGTTCTTCAAGTGGTTGGGTCGACACGAATCTTCTGTGGGGTCGACAAAAATTTTGCACTTTTCCTTCCAACGTTCTGGGGTCGAAACAAATGAATCTAGTGTCGACTCGTTTAAAACTTTCGCATCCAGATGAACCATTTTGTGTCGACTCAACTTGTCTCTAGTGTCGATACTAAATCTCTGCAAAAAAATGTGCTTTGGGGTCGACACCAAAATTTTGCAAGCAGGCTCGGGTCTTTTGTGTCGACACGATTTGTCGTGGGGTCGACGCCAAAAATTTGCAGGAGGTATCGTTTGTTTTGTGTCGACACAATTTTCATTTGTGTCGACCCAAACTTCTGAAAAGCAAAAGTGAGGATCAATTTTGTGTTAATACAAAATTGATTTGTGTCGACTCAAAATGAGTCATGGGCACTTCGGCACATTTTGTGTTGACACAAAACTAGTTTTGGTTGATTCTAACTTTTTGGTACCTGAAGATCAACTTAAAAAATAGTTAGGGTGTCAAATCATTTGATCAATTGGTGTTGACACACTTGATAAGCTTCAAGTATACTATGTCTTAAGTATTTGACTTAATTTTCAATTAAGATCAACAAAAAAAAAATTTTAATTAAAGAATTCGTAAGTGTTTGAACCTTTTGAGATAAAAGTTATTTCTTTTTTACTAAGGTGTCAACTTGATTGTTCAAAATGTGTTAACACTTTTATTTTAAAAATATAAAATATCATCCATTTAAAACTATTTATTCTTAGAAAATAAATTATAAAAATTATCAAAATCAAATTAAAAAGCCATTGGGCTAACTCATGAAAATATTGAATCAAAGAAATCTCATGAGTCGAGGGTTGTTAAGTTAGAATCCGATCTTGATACTTCTAGTATTACTTTCAAGAAATTTAATGCAGGTTCAAAAAATTTACAAAATATTTTAAGTGTTCAAAAGTGACTTCTAATCGAACTGGACATGGATATGTGGGTGAAACTTTATCTTCAAACGGTTCAGATAAAATCAATTTTGTGAAAACTGTAAGTTCTGATTGTAATATTATCCAAGTCAACTGTTCAATCAGAAGTCTATTTTTCAAAAGAAAATTTTTAAAAGTTTACACCCAAAGTGGATTTTTTTAAATCTACACCCTGAAGAAATTTGTGCTCGTATATCATTATTGTGTTACTGTTGAACACATTAGACCCATTGCAAAAAGCTACAATCTCGGTCTTTTTAATAACATAAAAGAAAATATGAAAAATTGCATAACCAAATTAGGATATTGCAAAAATTGGCTCACGGTAACGGGAGCGCTCGACCAGTCCATTTGTTCGCTCGAGCAGTCAACTTGCAGAAAATAAGTTATGACCAGAAACCCAAGATACCCATGTTGTCCATGCCTAGAACAAGGGTCATGTAGGTTAGAAAATCATATTTGCATCCATGTATGTATTTTGTTAAAAACTCTTTAGATGTTTTTAGGAATTTTGGAGAATTAGATCTTCTTATGTGATGCGTATATTTTTTAAATCAAAATTTTAAAAATTTTAAAAAAAATTAAAAATCCAAAAAGATTGTTTTCTAATTATGATGATTAGATGACATCGTAGTTTTTGTATTTAATTTTATACGATGACAATGATGTCTTAATTTTTTTTTCAAAAAGGAATTTGTGTGTTTTTTTAAAATTTAAGTTGTTACACTGTATTAAAAGTGGTGATTTTCATGATTACAAACTTTGTATGATTTAAGCACACTTAATTTTATTAATACGTTCTTTGAACATATGATCAAATTTTTCTCAGTTTTTTTGAATTTTCTTAAAAATTACATGTTTGATTGACCATGGTGGTATGATCTCCGTGTTAATATTGATGTCTACAACCACCCCAATCTAATATATCTATCCACCACTCTTCCCTCAACAAGAATAAGGTATAGCAATTTAATGCTTGAGGAAATAACTACGTGAATCTTATTTTTTTGTTCACATGAGTGTGAAAATCGTCGGTGAAAGAGAAAAATAAAATACTTATGAAAATGACTACATATGCGAACTGTGTCATTTTGTTTGCATTAGTGTAAAAGCTGTCGATAAAAGTGAAAAAAAATCTATAAAAAAATTAAAATTCTTTTTAAAGGAGAGCATTCGTGTTTCTTCAACAAATATATATTAGGAACATATCAAGTTTGACTTCTAGTGTGTGATAAGTTTAAATTTTTTAATGTTACTCAACAACATAGATCACAACGTGGATTGAACTTGAAATTAATAAATATTGAGAGCGCGCACACACACTTGGTAATCTTCATGAATTTTATCATCTTGGTATAAATTGTTCTGAATTTAATTTGAGTTTCATGCACATGGTTCTATTTACATTTTTTGATGCATTATTTGATCCATATTATTTTTGCATGAATACTAGTGAAGTTCAAAAAATTGGCATAGTTAATTTTTTTAGCTATTGTTTTTTTTAAGGGCTTTTAACAGTATACTCTCCAAAAGATATTCAAATATACAGTTAACTTCCTAAAAGATTAATTTAAACAAATTGTCCACTAAATTAATTTAAGTGTAGCAATAACCCCCCAATCTAACTTCTATTAATGTTTCCGTTATGTTTTTCTATATGTACAAAAATGTGATATATTTTAAGAATAAAAATGTAAAATAAAGTTTTCATAACCTCCTATTGTCACGCCCCAAACTCCGGGTCATGTGAAACACCCATAAACGAACAACCACAACACCCAGCCCGAGAATACACTCTCAAAATTAACATACATGCATTATATATAAATGCCAAACGGCATACATTACAAGGCTCCAACGCTGAAACAGATGTATTAAGCATACATGATACAGATAGGAACAAAAAAGAAGACTATAACTCTTCCACCTCTCCAACCCCTCCAGATCAACCAGCGTGACCGGTACCTAAAGAAAAGAAAATCCCACACAATGAGCCAAGGCTCAGCAGAAACCAACAAGCATGCAATATAAAAAAACATGCTAAGAAAACGAAGTGCAGGTTTAGACTCTCTTTCAAACCTTGAAAATAGTTTGAAAACGGTTTAAGATCACGACTCACAAGAGTCATTAAAACAAATTCATAAGTAATGGGAAAGCGAGGATAAAAATCATTTTTCGACTCATCAGAGCCTTGAAAACGATTCCAGTATTACGACTCCCATAGGCTGTTAATATAGTATTTCGACTCCCATAGGCCGATAATACAGTATTTCGACTCCCATAGGCCGATAATACAGTTTTAAGAAAATTGGTCTATCCATCACATAATGCAGTTCATGAAAATCATGAATCTTCTCGGACTTTCACCGAAGGACCGCAGCCCCCATCTATGCAACGCACATAACGCACGTCACCCGTGCAATACATACAACTTCACGGGCTTTCACCGTAGGACCATTATTTGCCCTCATCGCATGCCTTGTTGACCAGGGTCAATGAATATCTTTACAAACTTTCACCGTATGACCATTATCCGCCCTTCCTAGACAATTTTACGGACTTTCACCGAAGGACCATTGTTTGCCCCACTTATGCAATTTACGGACTTTCACCGAGGGATCAATGCTTGCTCCGCATATGCAATATAGATACGATTCTACGTATCAATAGGCTTCTCTACACATGCCAAAACCACGGGATAAAACTGCATATAACGGGATAGCAAAACCCAAAGCCCTAAAGGCATTAAGACCATAGAGGCCACTCACCTGCATATCATGCATAAAATAAAACTATCCACAATTCTATAGGCACAAAAGCATGTATAGCCACGATGTCCCACATACGACACCACAAAACCCGATAAGATATCACATGCCACACACCCGTCATCCGTTTACCCCAACAACCCATCCACATACCGGGACCCGCCCACACACACCAGGACCACCAACACCTAACCCGAAGACCAACGCCTGAAACCTCCCTCAAATCGATTCTTACCAGAACCTAACCTTAAAACCGAACCACGGACCCACACGTCCCAAACATAACCGACACGTACATAACCGTGCCACAACTCCCAAAATCTAACTATACATGTCAACCTGAGGACGACATCTAAACGAAACACCCGAGGCCACAACACGACCCCCAAACCACCACACGACCAGCGGAACCCTAAAAGGAATCCACAAGTATTTGAATCGACTAATTTCTATAAATTAATTAATTGAATACCATATAACGCCAATCGAAAATCAAAACCCAACCACAGAACCACCATCACACTGCCCAGAGGTTCAGTCGACTGGCCCAAGCCCCCAGTCAACTGAAAACCACACTGGAAACTCGTAAACGCCAAACAGCCACGGTTCAGTCGACTGACCCTCGAGATTCAGTCGATCGAACCCAAAAACATGATCCAGTCGACTGAACTTCATGGTTCGATCGACTGAACAGAGGCGAGAACAGTTTTTGAACACTATTTCAGCCTCCAAAACCTCGATTCAACGCCTTTAAAACCCCGATCTAACACCCTCGGACATCCACACGCCCAATCCAAATACCAAACCCTCGAAAGAAACTCTTAAAACACGATTTCATCCACCGAAATCGACTAACAATCGATTTTTGACCCAAAAATCCAACTTATAAAAGATCAGATCTACAACTATCTAACCGGTAAAAATACACCCAAATACCCATAACATCCTTATACAATATACAGGTCTAGAATGCTATCTCGGTGAGTTCAAAACTTGACGTCTCGATCCACGTGCAAAATCGAGCTTCGTCGGAATGGAATTCTGTTCGGATGAACGCGTAGACCACGAAGCCAATAACAAGGATCGATAGTTTGATCGTCGAAAACTAAGCCCCGGGCCCCCCGAAAACTTAGAGAGAAGGCAGAGAGAAAATAGGAAGCTTGTTAGAGAAGTTTTGAAAAATATCTTTATAAAAATATCTAACTCCAGATATTTATAGACCTCCAAATTTTTTTTTTGAAATTCGCACCGTAACGGCCCACGGTCCCGGGAATCTACCCCGCATGCATATCTAAACCCGATCATGCATCAAAAGTAGTAAAAATATACTCAAACGAAAACACGTAACGCGCATCTGAAAACGCCGAAAAAGAAAACGGGTTAGGGTCTCACACTTCTACAGTTTCTTTTTATAAATGAAATAGTTTTTCTTTATTAGTAAAAAATTATTCAAATCAAGTTTCCATCAAAGGTAACCAAAATAACATTTTTAATTTTTAATTTTTGGATGAAAAATAATAATAATTTTAATTTTTAATTTTCAGATGGGAAAAAAATATTTTCTCCAAAAAAAATAGTAATTGATTTTTGTAAAAAATAGATACATTATAAGTTGTCACATAATACAAATTTTTTTATAATTAAAAAGAACTAACTCAACAATTTTCTATCGAATGTAACCAAAACAATATTTTTCTTTAATAAAACAAATTCATTTTTTAGAAAGAAGAAAAAATTCCTAAAAGCTTTGTTTTATTTTTTTAAAAAAATATTTCAAAATATTTTTATATCAAATGTAAACTGTAAAGTATTTTGAAGTTGTTTTTTTTGTCAAAATAAATTATATTTTTTGAATAAATAAAAATGAGGAAAGAGATTGTATTAAATGAAAAAATAGATGATATTTTTCTAAACCAACTGTATTAAATGAAGAGATAGATGACTTTTTTTTTGAAATGCTACTTATTATCGTTGGATGTAAGTTTGAACAGTTAAAACTATTTGATAAAAAATATGACGTATCATATAAGACTACTCTATTTTGTAATATAGATAATAGTGCCAATTTTTTATCCTTTTGTGTAATAAGATGCCAATTGACTTTTGCATTGCCATTGATAGAAATCAAAATAGAAGACAAAAGTTTATTATAAGTTATATTTATCTTAATTTATAATTTTAATATAAAATAATTAATTAATATATATTTCTTGTAGTAGGTTAAAAAGAACAAGCATGCTAGTCCATTTGTTGCATCCAATCAAGTTAGTTACAGTGCTCTCCCTATGTTACACTAGCTTCAGTAAAGCTACACATTACTCATAGAAATAATTTTTGTATAACAAAAAGTCAACTATGTAAGAAATGACAAATTAGTTTTGAATTTTAATATTAGTAGTTTTTAACAAATATGAGTGTCAAAAATCATTAATATTCTTTTTCTTTTACGTAATATATTTTTTTGTATTGAACTATAAGCAATAATTTGCCTCATGAGATTTTGTTAGATTTTGAATATGATATTATTCTACTATACATATTTTTAAAAAACATGTGAATATTGTTAGAATAATTTTTATATATTTGGATTTTGGCAGCAAAAAATAAAAAAGAAGTTATGATGCTAGTTTTATTATTTTTTTCTAAAAATATTATGTGATTGGCATGTGTAAAAAATTTAATAAAAATGTGATTGGGAGTTAGTCTAAGGGAGACATTGCTGCAATTAAATAAAATACAATATACTCAAATTGATTTTTAAGAAGCTAATTGCATTTTTGAATCTTATAGCGGTAAAATGTCAAAGACCCCTAAAATATATTACATTTTTAGTATATACAGAAAAATTTAACAAAAACATTCACGTAAGTTAAATTTGGGAGTTATTGCTACACTTAAATTAATTTAAGGACAATTTATTTAAATAAATTTTTTAGGAGGCTAACTGTACATTTAAATATCTTTTAGAGGATAAACTATTAAAAATCTTTTTTTAAAATAAAAAAATTAAATTTTGGTTGTTTGTATTGGGTTAGCTGCAATGTTCCTTAGCATATATGGTGGTTCCCATTTTTTGTTTTTTTTTCAATTTGTGACAAAATAAGGGGAAGAGACACGTAGCTAGAGAAAAAAATTGTGGTTATTTTTTCTTTGAGGCATATGCCACAAAAGGAGAGAAATAAAACAAATATATTGAATATTTTTTTGATAATTATTATTTTAAACCGCACATGTTTTTATGTGGTATTTTGTTTGGAGTTTATTTTTGTAGCTTACAGGTATACAATTCAATTGCCCACGTGTTACTGGCTGTCAAGTTTTGGTTTGTGTTTTGTTACAGAATTGTTAAAAAAAAGAGATTGTTAGGTTTTAAAGTTTTAATGGTATTTGACAACTCCTTTGGCAAAATACGACTTTATTATATTTCACATTTTGAGTTGTATTAGAAGTCAAAAGTTTGAGTTTGTTAAGGATTAGAATTTTATTTGGGTCTAATATCTCAAAGTGCAAGTTGTGAAGCTATGAGTACAAGATAGTAAAGCAAGAGTTAAAACCCATTGAAAAGAATTGTCTACTCAAAATGAAGTCAGTCCCCAAGGAATTGAAGTCGTGATATTTGTGCAAGGGAAGTTAGACACAATTAAAAAATGTACAGAGCAATAATTTTGGACTTTCCTCTTTATCCCGACACATTGCCTCTCCAGTTTTGTGCATGGAAGAACGGTACTTGATGGAGTATTTCAAGTCTACTAAACCTACTAAAAGTTTGCAACAACAAATATACTTGTGTTTTATGCGTTTAAGCGGTCGAGCGATTTTTAATTGGCTCGATGGGTGATTATCTCGAGAGTAATTATTTCAAACTCTGAAAAATAATATTTTAATTTGGATAAAATTCTTTAAAGACTCAATTCTTTAACTAAGATGTCTTGTTGGCTTCTTCTATTATGAATAAAGGTTATACTTAAGTTCTGAACATATAAATATATTATAAATAGGCAAAATAAATTGAAGTTCAATTCTCTTAAGTGTTCGGAGCTCAACAACAACAAGTTCATTCTTATTTACCTTTGGTGGATTTCTAAGGTTGCCGGCATTGGATTCTATCGTGAAAAAGTACTGAGAATTCGATATTTTGAAAAAATACTAAGAATTCGGTGTGACGGTGATCAAATACGAGTAATGGTGTACGTGAATTCAACAAGCGAGGCTTAAAGCGTCTAGATTGAGGATTCAACTAGAGTCTGTAAGTATGTCTTGTAACTGTTCAGTGGTATAATGCTTGATTTACCTACATTTGAATTAGTCTCGTAGTTTTTATCCGAGTTGGGATTTTTTAGATAAAAAATAGCAAGTCTTTAATTTGTGTGATTGGTTTATATTTACAATAATGTTATGAACCCAAAAACGAAACCCAGAAAAATACTCAAAAAGTAATCTAGATGGTTAAAATTCATTGAAGTGTGTTCCACATCCTATTTATTATTGCTTGTGATTGTCTAACCTAAAATAAACGAACAACTGGCGATATTTACATTCCGCAGCATATAAAATAACTTAAATATTATTTTTTCAATTCCTATCATATTTAGTTCCTGCATCACTATGAAATCTTTTAATTTTTCTATAGAATTGGGTTTCAATTTCATTTAAAAAATTCTTAAACATTTCTAATATTTCACTTTTGTGTCTCACTAAATACACAACAATATAATTTGAGTAATCATTAATAAAAGTAATAAAAGATTTTTTTTCCATTTCTAGTGACAATTACATCAAGTTCACAAATATCAAAATGTAGTAAGTCTAGCAGTTCAAATTCTTGATAAAAGTTTATTTATGTGTTTTTTATGATCTTGGCTTGACTATATGATTTACATTTTTCAAAATTATTTACAACATGTACTTAGACATAAAATTTAGAGTACTCGTGTTTTTAATTAATTTTTTATTAACGTGACAAAGTTTAACATACCAAATATTAATAGAATAAACAATATAAGAAGAATTTTAAACATGCCATCAATAGCATATTTCCTTTTTTACAAATATTTTATTTTTGGTAATGGTATATTGGTGAGCTCCTATAATTTGGATAAATTTGGCCTTATTAAGAAGATAATAAAATGGTGAAATATGTTTTTATAAAATAAAAATGATGAATGATAAGGAGTATATCGTGAGCTAAAAACAAGAGAGTGTGATCAGTTTAACTAATCAGTGCGCTAATTAAACGCATGTCTATTATAATAAGTATCTACAAATCTTGACCTATTTCCACTAATTAAGCACATATTTTTAATAAAAAAAAATGTAACTGTTAAAATTCTTGTTTTTACTTAACAAGAAACCCACTGCTAGGCCTAGGCCCAAGCCTAGTGCTCGTGTGTGTATGTGTGTGTCTTTTGATATACACACGTTAAGAGTTTTTTGTTGACCTTTCTTGCCAAATCTAAATTTAAATTGGACTAATTTGATTGGTAACTAGTGTATACGAGGACTTTATTAGGTCCACATCATTATCAACCCAATGCAAGATTAGCTCTTATAAGAATGAATATTTTTTTTTCCAAACAATGTAAAACAAGATAAAAGCAATAAAATATTTAAAATACAATTTAAACCCCAAAACAGCCTATTTACGTATCCATTTTATGTGAAGTGGGGAAACAAAAAACTAATCGATACGCACCCAACATCTATTTGCAAGTTTTGACCACCCACGAAAGGCCAAAGATTAGGTACTTTTTCCAGCTTATGCCAATGTGACACGCGAATATGCGCACATCCTCGCATCAAGATTCGTGTCGTAAATTCGCATCTTCTTCCCAACTTATACTCTCCACCTCTTGCTAGTCCCTCCACTTACGCCTTTGCCTAATTTAGGATTGGGAACATCCGGCAAATCGCCACATCCCATTCTCCAGGTTCTCTTTTTCTCTCTAGATTTTTTTTTTTTTTAAAAACCTTTAGGAACCCATTTTAGATAATTTTACTGTTTGATTTCCGAATTTTGTTTATTCAATGCTGTGTTTCTGCTTATGATTCAAGACCCTTCATGGATTCGTTTTGTGGGTTATTTGTTTGATTGGAAATTGTGAAGAATTTGAGTGGCTTATTCTGAAGAAGACACGGAAAGATAGGGATTTTGGCTTTCCATTTGATCCTGATCTTGGGTGTTTATTTCGTCAAATTTATTCGATTCTAATAATGTGAAGGGCAAAATTAGCTTTGAAATTTTGAACTAGCTTAGGTGACCCAAGTTCGTCGGAATGGACCAAAACTCAGATGGGGGTTGGTTGAAAGTTGTAATTATAATGCCAGGAATATGTAGAAGTTATGGTTCTAACCTTGTTTCTCTAATAGGTGGGCTTGTTTGGTATTCCAGATAACATTGGATAGATAGCATAGAATGGATTAGGAAGGAGGGAGTTTCACATGTTTGTTCATATAACAAGGGATTATGAATATGATAATATATATAATGAAAGTTTAATTCATGTTTTGTTAGAATGAGATAAGAGTTGTAAAATTATTTTTGACCATTATATCAATGGGGCATAGTATTATTAATACCACAAATGATGGACTGTTAATTCCTCATTCAGCAAACTGGTAGTCTAAGTCTTTCAATATAAACGTGGAACTCACAATACCAAGGGGACAAAAAAATTTGGTAGGCCACCATTGTTTCTTAAGTCCAATCCTTGTCCCCTAATCTCTCGAAACAAATAGAGCCCAAGTCTATGATTGATTGCTTATGTTAATAATAATACACGGACTTATGATCTTAATCATAAAATGATTATGAACTCCAAATGTTTCCCCAAGACAATCTACTTCTAATTGAAATCTAGGATTAGTCAGTTTATTATTCAGTGAAGTATCTATATATTTCCCCCTGTGGTGTTGTGATCTTTCTCGAGTTATTGCAGTACATATCTCATCTCTGCATGAGTCACTTTTATTTTTCATTACATGGTATGAATATTTCTTAGAAAAGGCATAAATTACTAACATTCCGGGCATTTGCTTGTTTATGTCACAGTGATAAAACAGCAATTTTTCTTGTTGTTTCCGATTGAGACCGGCTAGCTCTTGCTGGCAATCGGTCGACTGGACCGATTGCCACATAGCTTATGAGTGCCCAGAGTACATTGACTCCGAGTAGAGTCTTAGATGGTGTGCATGGAGTGCATCTGGTGCCTCATTCACCATTTGTGTTGGAAGAGATAAACCAACACGGGGACATCCATCAGCCAACATGTGGAAATTCTGCTTTCGGAGCTAGTCAACGTCTAGCGGTTCAGTGAGTAAAGTAGAATATCAAATGTCTGTGATATCTCAAATGTCTAAGACTTTAAACTGAAGTTACAAGTGTTGGTTGAAGTTATAAACTTATAGATTCAAGTAGTAGAATTTGTGTTTGTTAAGTTAAAATTAGAAGCTAAAAGTAAAAAGTTATAAGTACATTTGTTTGGATCTTAACGTTTTGTTGACTTATAAACTAAAAGTTAAGTTCAAACAAACACCCTTTATTATATGTCTTCCCCCAATAACAGTCTATTTACATGGTTTCAAGTAGTAGAATTTGTGTTTGTTAAATTAGAATTAGAAGTTAAAAGTAAAAAGCTATAAGCACACTTGTTTTGATCTTGACGTTTTGTTGACTAATAAGCTAAAAGTTAACTTCAAACAGACACCCTTTATTATATGTCTCCCCCCAATAACAGTCTATTTACATGTTTCATCAGGAGAGTATGGGAGCAAAGACCTGCATGTTTGAGGCCCGTCCAATGCAGTCTGAATGGTATTATAAAGATAGATTAGTTTGTTCGGGTGATATGCTATATATCTATATAATGTGTGCTTCCTAATGTCGGATATAATATGTAAAATGATAGCTAACAAGTTTTCTTATCCTTACATTAGGTGATAGGACTCTTGCAGAAACAATTGCTAATGTGATCACTTCACTTCCTTTTGTCGCTCTTGGAATCCATGCCCCAAGGCAAGAGACTACTGTTAGTTTGCAGGATAGCTGCCAAGATTATCTTGTATTTTGTTGTGTCTGATCTTTGATTCCTTGCTTTTTGCTGGTGACACAGGAAGAACCTGAACTGTAAGCTCTATGCTAATTCGTTAATTGGAGTTGGAGTTGCCTCCAGTTTGTACCATGCTTCAAGAGGAAAATTCAGAAAGTATCTGAGATGGGCTGACTATACTATGATAGCCACAGCAACAGTGGTAAGATACAATTGATTCAGACATTTAAAAACTGAACTACAGGGATACAATTGATTCAGGCATTTAAAAACTGAACTACAGGGATGCAATTGATTCAATTGTAATTAGAGGATGTTTGGTTTAACTAAGCATGTGTTTGGACTAGCTTTTTTTAGTGGCTTTTCAGCTTTTTGGCTTTTTTGTAAAAAAGTAGGTGTCAAATCATAGCTTTTTTGTGGGAAAAAAGTGGAAAAAGCTTGGCTTTTTTTTGTTAACCCAAACCAAGTGGCTTTTTTTGGTGGAAAAGCCAAAAAGCTTGGCTTAAAAGCCAAGCCAAACACAGGCTAAAATTATGAACTTATAAATTATAGTTGAAAAGATGTAATTATGATTTTAAGTAGAAGTTGCATAAAGTATACTTCAAGTAGTAGTTTGTGTTTGTTAATTTAGAATCAAAAACCACAAATAAAAAGCTATAAGCACATTTGTTTGGATAGTTTTAAATTTTCGCTTTAAGCTAAAAGAAAAAAAATAAGCTCAAACAAACACCCTCTTATTAAATCAAGTACTTGGAAACTATTTCTTCATAACTTTATATCAAATCCTCTCTCGCTAACCCTGTGTTTTTTGGGGGGGTAGTTAAGTGGGAAAGGGGAGATGGGGACCCCAGGGTTCGAATCGAACCTTGGGGGTATTTGGGGCAAAGGCAGCTCCGGCCACAGGAGCTAGCCACCACATCTCCCTAACCCTGTTATTCATGATTTAATTGAATCGTATTGCGTGTTTGTTCTTACCTCTTTAAAATGGTTTTGGTTTTCAACAATTCTATACCATTTCCTGTACTAAACCACTATATTCTTAAGGAAGGAATGTCACACGTCTAGGATTCTAAATAGTGGCCACATTTACCAAGTGTTTGATGCATGTCTATCTTCAACATGCATATAGTTCCTTCTTTAAAATACCCGTGCTACTTGCTTACCAAATGAAGTATCTGTGCTACTTACTCTTTAGTTGTATTCATACACTATACATCTCTTTTCTCTTACAAAATTGAAATATAGCTTAACTTGTGTCCATATTATTCTAAACTGCTTTCACTATTAAAAGCTGGTATGTTGCCCTTGGTGCTGTATGCCTGTATCCTAGCGATCAAGAGTTAACTTCTTTAAGTGGGTTTACTTGCTTTAACACACACACACACACACACACACACACACAAATAATAATAATAATAAATAAATAAAGGATACAGGCAAAGAATTGCCAATCCGAAAGCCATAAGCTTGCATGTCTGTTTAGGCTTATTCACTTTTCCAGAATTGCTAATCAGAAAGCCAAGTTACTGGCAAAGAATCTTTTGAAGATCTCAAAAAAGATGTGCATCTGAATTGAGGATGGGCTGTTGGTGATTGTGATGGAGATTATTGTTGTCTCGTTTCTTTTTTTCTTTTTTTTTTGGAGCAAATCTTCGCATTCCTTCTGCACTCACTTTTCCCTATTAATAACTAGTGGCTTTGCGTACTTATAATAGCACCCAAACATCTCCCCACTCACCCAAAAAGTACTTATTCATGTCCTATGTGATAGAGTAGGTTCAAGCTTTCTGGAGAGCCATTAAAGATTCCTCTTTTAAAGTTCTGGATGTAAACCATTGTTGCTAATATTTGAAGCTTCTAAAGATACTAGCCTTTTAGTTCTCCCTATTGATGCCCATAATCCATGCTAATTATGGAAGCTATAACCCTGAACCCTCATATATTATGGACAATGACTTCATCATAACTATCATATCATAAGGGTCCGTTTGATTTAGCAAGATAATGAATTAATGATGGGAAATGTGGGAAAGAGAAAAAGGTTAATTCTTTTTGGAGCTTGATTGGAAACAATGTCCAACAAATTGATAGAAAGTAAATTTTCTCGTACAACTAAATGATGGAAAATGCAGAAAAAAGAAAAACCTAAATTCTTTTGGAGCTTGATTGGCAAGAAAGTTCAAGAAATTGATAGAAGTAAATTAACTTTTGGTTTCCCACAAAATATGCATTAAATTTTTCTTGTGAAAGTGGAGACCAATTTTCTTACGTCAATTATCTTTGCAAATATCCCCAGTTCCCATCAATATTTGTTTTTGTATCAAATGCATAAGGGAAATGTAGATAAATGCAATAACTTTTTTGCAACTTTCATGTTTCTCAAATTAAAATTTAAAATTTCTTTTGCAAAATCTTTATCCTAATCAAATGGATGCGAGAAAATAAATTTTCCTCTCATTTTCCTTTCTCACTTCACTTTCTACCATTTCTCTTTCCAGCATTATTTTCTTTTTAATCAAACAGACACTAAGTAATTTTGTGCGTGATTATCTTGACAATTTGGATGCATTGGACTGTAGAATCGATATTGTGGAATAGTTCTCTGATACCATTATGGCTGTAGCTTTGTAAAAACATGACTGATTTGTGCCATCTGGTTCCATTTTGGTCCATGTTTTCTATTATTTCACTGACCCACGCAATTCATGACTGAAATTGTTCTTGCAGTTTCTGTCAAGGGCACTGAGGAATGAGAATCCAAAGTTGCTGATGGCAGCAACCGCATTGTTTCTCCCAGTCCAGCCTCTTATGGTTTCAGCCGTCCACACTGGGATGATGGAGGTAGTTAGAGATCTTGCAAAATTTACCAGTGGTGCTTGTTGATTTTATTGAAATTCAATTGACCTTTTTAATCTTTTCTAATGTTTTACTACCATCTCTTATCCATTACAAATTTTTTGTTGGAATATGTATTCATAAATATTGTGGTCCATATGTTGGAAAAAGAAGGCAGTTTGCCACCAAAGTATTAAGTTTAATAACCCCGAGGAGTTGCTTCATTGATAAAGTGGCTTTGAGTTCAAGGGGTTGCTAGTTCGAGTACTCTTGTCGACCATTAGAGGTTTATTCGATTGTTAATTTTATCAAGATATGAGATAGCTTGGGCCTAATTGGACTGGGCTGTGCGGGAGACATCTCGGCTTTTTTTTTTTTTTTTAAAGCATTAGGTTTAGTGGTTCATAGATAGACGAATGAGATTCGTTCACACGTACGACTGACTTGGATCAGATTAAGGCGGAGTCCTTTCCCAATAAAGCATGACATGAACACTTGATGTCTTTGATTAACTTGGCTCCCTTCGGTTTCTTCGTTAATGGAAGCGTGCCAATTGACTACATACCATTTAAATGGTGTGCTGCCACCATTTCACTGAGTTCCTTATGAATCAATTTGTCTATATCTTGCATCTTTGACTGGAAATCCCTCTTTATCTAGTTTTCAGTCATGCTGAAACATTTTATTATCAAATCTGTTGTGGAGATCTCATTTTGGTGTAGTGACCTCATCCTGAACTAGAGTTTTAAGTGTCAGTTGTTACATATCGTATCGACCAACACAACAGAATTTTGAACCTCTATATTGATATTTACTAATGATCGGTTGATACTGTCCAATATAGGTCGATACCGTATCACCAATAATAATACTTTTTTGATATTGTGATTTAAAACCCCATTCTAAGTCATCTCTACTTCTACTTTTTCTTTTTCTTTTTTGCCAGGTAGCATTTGCTAAAAGAGCATTGCAAGATCCAGACCTGAGGTTGGCGCACAATGTGCACAAGATGTCATCACTTTTAGGAGGCGCGCTTTTCATTGCCGACGATGTCTTCCCCGAAACCCCATACCTTCATGCTGCTTGGCACCTTGCTGCAGCTGTTGGTGTCGGTACTTGTAACAAGCTTCTCGAGTAGTGTAGATACTCCGAACCAACAATATTCAATTTACCCGAAGAGCATTCATACGTTACAAGTGCAAGATGTGCCGTGAACTTCGACCTTTTCTATATTTTGGCAGTTCAAACCTGTATTTGTTCGAACCCTTCGCAACTTCAAATGACACATTAGATTTTCCTAGGTTGTTTAAGGAGCAACCATATTTGGAGAATGAAACATGTACTGTACTCTAGTGGCAACTGTCGTTGCTTTGTAATCTATTGGACAATACGAAAACAAATTGTGTAATCTGTGTGGGAACATTTCAGCTTTGATTGTGTTGAGCATTGTCTTAGAAATTCGTATAAATTATCAGTTGTTGAAAACCATATGTTAACGGTAATTAAAATCTTTATCGTCACAGATAGTATTGATTGGTACATAATGTTTTCTCAATAAGTCTACGTACAATATATAAAACAATGTATAAAATGATCCACGAGTATATGATAGGATTGTATTGATAAATAGAATAAGTGAAATTCTTAATGCAATGCTGTTTGTAATGACATATATATGCAAGGAAATCTATTTTATACACTATACGTATTATTGTTGATTTTTTGCTCGTGCCAAAAGAACCTGGAAATTGTATGTGTTAACATTTGATCTAACCATTCTATTTAAATCCTTTTATGCGTTGGTTTTGACATTCATAATTATTAGTTGAGGTACTTGGGGTTGCTAACCCCAATCATCATTCATAAATCTTTAGCTTGGGTGTGGCTTAGTTTTTTGTCACCATTTTTATTTTTTTGTTTTTAAAATTTTTTAATGGTATTTTATATGAGAATGGCTTCTCTCAGGTCACCTAAAGAGACTAAACAGTCCTGTTGGGCCATTGTGGGTCCAAATTGAGCCTATTTCAATTATTTAAATCGTGTATTTTATTATTATCAATATATAAGTTATTTATGCTAAAAAATCAAATAATCGAATCTCCTGAACAAATTACATTTGTCATAAAAAGAAATGACAATAAATGGATAGCATTATTGTTTTTTTAAAACAAATATAATTTGCTTAGTAATTTAATAATATTTGACCAAGTTTATTTTTTACACGGATAATCTACACAATAATAACTATAAAATTAATGATTCGAATAATTGAAGTGGACCCAATTTGAGCCCATAAACGGCACAACATGTTCCAGTCCCTAACTGGAGAGAAGCTGGGATAAATTTTGAAAAACTATTCCATTTACAATCGTTTATATAAGGAGTTTGACAGTTCAGTAGTCTTAACCTTATAAGTTCTTCACTCGATCAACTCGGTCAACAGTTCGAGTCACTCTTTCCCTTCCCTCCCCGTTGCCGCCCTTGTACTCTCCATAAAAAAAAACACTTCATTAATACTTTTAATTTGTATTAATTTTAAAATTTTTCCCCCTTAAATAATAATTTTGCCTTCTTAATTTATAATCTCCTCTCTTCTTTCTTTAAATAATTTTGTCCCTTTTTGTCACTGTCGTCGGCATTTCTTGCAGCTCACCGAGTCACTATTTGCCTCCTTATTACAATATCATTGACAAATTGACTCATTTTTTTCTTTCAAAAATTACTCTTTTTTAAAATTTCAAATGATATTAAGTTTCAAATCCAATTATTCATAGATTTAATTCAATTGATCGGTCTGTATATTTGATATCGTTTTTCTCTATGTAGAGCATAGCACCGGGAGAATTTAACAAAGATGTAAAGTATGAATCTGTGTAGGCGACCATCAAGTTGATGAACAAGTGTAAAAAGGCAAATTACTGTGTTTTTTTTTTACTTTGTCTACTAGAATTGATAGGGTATCTAGATTAAACTGGATTATTTATTGTGTTTTGATATATAATCTACTTGATATATAGTAATCTTGAGTACACTTATAAGTTAAAAACCTAGCGCGTGGCTTTAATGAATGACAAATTATTAGGTACTTTTGTGATACTATGATACTAGGTAAACAATAATACGTGATGTTTTCGCCAAATAAAAATATTTGATACAGATTAAGCAGGTCAGCTCTTATCTCTTACTTATCCAATAGAGTGGGCTATCATAATTTCATCCAAAGTATTTTTTATTACGACATTAAATAAATATACTAGGTAAACAATGTCACATATGTTGGGCTACACATGTGGTGGTTGAAAGCATTAAAGGATAAGAGACCAAAAAGAGGAAGCAATGGAGGAATCAATATCAAACAAAGTAGCTCATATGAGAAGAAAGAGAAAAACAAAGGATCACGGCTGTGAATTTTATCTCACGCATGCAGCCTCCTAATCCTGGATTCTCGCAGTTTTGCAGCCACAAAGCTGATCCCAAGTCATCTCCTTTGTTATATATATGTATGTGTTGTGTTAGGTAGAGTATGAGAACAAGCAAGTGCAAGAATTGCTTTGTACTCTGTGTAGGTAGAGAAGTTGAGTGAGTTTGAGCGACCTATCTCCTCTTCTGTATTTTCTTATTCATATAGTGAAACTCCTCTTCCGTGGATATAGGCTAAGTTCAGCTGAATCACGTATTTTGTGTTCTTGTGTGTGTTTGAAATCGTGCGTTTCTAGACTAATCAAATATCCTAGCATTTGGAGAGAATAAAAAGTGTTCAAAGAAGTGTATTGCGCAAAACCCGAACACAGCATTCAAAGTCTAATTTTTCAAAGTGTTCGATTTGTAAATCCGAGCATATCAGTAGGTAGATTAGGCCAAGAAGAAGCCAATGTCGCAAACCGTGACAAAATCCGAGGAGCCACTGGTCTACTCGCGCTACCACGAGCCATCGACGTCGTTCTCCAGATCTTCCCATGAACGAAGTTTGCCGAAACTACCGTTTGATTACACCAGTGTATAGATATCGCCTAGACGATTCTGATGATATATTATACATTGAAAATTGAGTTTAACCGAGCCCTCTAACTCTGTTTAAAGTGTTTTGAAAATTACGACAAGCCAAACAAGGCCTTCTTATGGTTTTCTTCAGCGAGGAAGGCAACCCAGCAAGCTTAGTCAGCTCCCACTCAGCGCCACATCGACGCCTATCAGCACCACATCAACGACCAATCAGCGTCGTGCAGGCATCACATCAGTGATCAGTCAATGCCACATCAACGCCAATCACTGCCACATCACCGGTGGACCCACTTTCTGCCACGTTAGCTGCCACACCTATTTTTGCCATATCTTAAGCGCTTCAGGCTCGATTTGGACGAGTCCAAACTCGTTTCTAGCTAATTAGAATGTTCCAGACTCAATCGTGAGCTCTGTTTAACGAGATTCAACCACAAATTTATTGATATTAGTGTTTTAAAATGGCAAGCAATAGTACACTAAAATTTGACATGGAGAAATTTGATGGACGAAACAATTTCAGTTTATGGTAGAGCACGATCAAGGATATATTGATTCAGCGTGACTTAATAAAGTCGCTAATCGGACAAAAACCAAAAAATATCGATAATGGTACTTGGAAAACAATAGAAATGAACACTTTTAGTACCATCTGCCTATGCTTAGCGAATGAGGTCTGAAATTATGTAAAAAAACCTGATTAACCCTAGAGGGTGGTGAATATGTTAATTCTTGAACAATTAATAATTAAAAAGATTATTTTGTTTTAATAAATAACCAACATCCATGAGGGAACGACATAAGATATAACGTGGAAACCCTTACATAAAACTCGGGATGAAAATCACGACACCAACCCACAAAGCACTTTTCACTCTGAATCAAAAAGGTACAAGCTAGAAGAATGAAGTAATTACACTCGTTACCCAAAGCGCACCAAGGGCGCTTAGCAAGCGCACCCTATTGGAAAAATAAGAAGGGCCAACACAAAAGGTCCAACGCTCGGGAGCCTCACGAGCGCTAAATTGGCGCTTAAGCGCCAAATGGGCGCTCAGCGAGCGGACCCTACTGGAGAAAAACAAGGGGTAAGTCAGAGAGGTCCAGCGCTCGAGCGCTTAAAAGGCACTTAGCGAGCGGAGCCTACTAGAAGACAACCATAAAAGCCAGCGCTTGAGCGCCTTGCAAGCGCTCAACGAGTGCCAAGACAGCGCTCAACGAGTGCCGAGAAAAGAAAGGCTAAAAATAGGCGAAAAGAAGGAGCATGCAACAAGATAATGAAAATGCAAAGCATCCAAATTCAAACAAAACCACAATCAATAACCTTAATAAAAAGGACAGTATAGACACTTGGAGATTTTGTCTAGACATCCGAAAATCATCAATTACATTTACAATATCCCCCTTTGGCATTTTTGGGACAAAATCCCAACAAAAAAAATACAAGGAAATGAACAGAAACAAAACAAAAAAACCTAAACTATCTCTGATGCCATTAGATAGAACACGACGAAGAAAAGTTTCCAACCCTGATTCACAAAGAATTAGATACTAACAAGAGATAAATGAATGTAAATATAGGCAAGATAGCACAAGGAAAAGTAAGAGATGCATTCATTCAATGACAAATAAAGCATATATTTAGTGCAGAGATAAAAGCAAGGTTGGGTACATTATAATAACAAAGTTTGGTACATGTGTATGCATCAAAGAGATAAGAATCCCAAAGTCCCCAAAACTATACATCATGACCCAATACCCCAAAAACCAAAAGGAGAACACATACAAGATAACAACAACTAGGCTAAGAATAACAGCAACATCTCCCCCTTTTTGGCATAAAAGACCAAAGGGACCAAGAACCACCGTCGTCGTCGCCGTCATCACGTTCCAGGCTCGGATAGTTGTCCTTGATGCGCTGGGTAAGCTGCTGGACTTGAATTTGAAGGAAGGCGACGTAAGAGCCAAGGTCGGTCATCCGGTGCTATACAAGATCCTAACCGGAAGCATATTGACTGCGCAAGAGCTCCTGGCCGGAATAAAGATCACGGACACTAGCGTCAAGAGAGTCGAATCGGGCATCAAAAGCAATGAAGCAGGAATCAAAATGCTACGAGTGGTCAAGGATGGCGACGTAGGTGTCACCACTAGCAGAAGGTCCCGATGAAGAGAAAGGACCAACAAAGGCAGAGAAGGGATGAGGAGGGACGAGAAGAGGAGAATAAATAAGGAAGAAAGAGATGAGAGAGAAAGAGGGAGGAATACCCATGGTGAAGATGTCGAAAATTGCAGATGAAATGTCCAAGGGATGCCGAAGAGACGCAAGAGAGGCATCGAAAAGTCGCTAGAGGGATGCTTGAGGGTTGCCGGAGAAGGAGTTAGAGAGAGAAAGAGAGAGTGTAAAAAGAAGGTAGGGGAGGGACCCACCAAATATATATAACCTGGGCAGTGACGCTTGAGCGGTCCACGAGCGCGTGTTGGCGCCAAAGTGCTCGAGCGCTCCACGAACGCGTGCTAGCGCCTGGGCGCTTGAGCGCTCAGCAAGCGCCCAATGAGGGCCTCTGAGTGCTCGAACGCTCTGCGAACGCCTAGCGAGCGCATACCACTGTCCAAGTTACTTCTCAAATAGCACCCCATATCCAGAAACAAGCATGCAAGCATATAATCAAGCACAAGTTCACACAAAAAATATGTGTGTGTGTGTTGTGTGTGTGTGTGTGAAGGCATACAAAAGAACTATGAATATTGCACGATGAGTCGGCAAAAATATGGGATCCACGAACCAAAGAAAATACATACTAAATATATTCGCGTGAAATACAATACAGAATCAATTTCAGATGAACTAAGCATGGATAAACAGGTATAAAAATTGATTATAAAACTAATACATTAAGAGTGTAAACAGTAAACCCTGTAGCAGAAGAGCATGAGACTTGAAGAAAGGTAAGAAACGACATAACCTGAGAACCAGAATATCACATCCAACAAGATAGCATTGAAGTCAAACCGCCTAACATTTGGACCTTGAGTTATACGCACAAACCTCAAGCATGGAAGAGAGAGAAGGCCAGGCACAAAGCTAATATGATGTTGCTATCATTTTTTTTTCTTTCCTCCTTTTTTTTTTGTAAAGAATGGGAAAGGTAAAGAGAGATCCTTTCAGAAGACGGTATCACCCTGAGGAGATAAGCACAATCTCATAGGTTTTCAAAGACGTAAGGATTAGGATACAGACATGACGGAAAGAAACTAAAGGTAAACCACAAATATCGGGCATCCAAGCAACTAAAGAAAGAATACCAAGAAAATCAAATCAAATCAATCTTATAGACTCAACAGGATAACATGCTCCAAGAAAGTGTGTGCGAATGCATGGTATACAATACTACTTAAACGCCTTAAAACATACATGATCGTCTAGTCTGAAAGATAAAGTACCATTCCTTATAAGAATTCAGCAAGCTAGGAGCTAGGACAGAGGATAACATAAAATCACAAGACAATCAATACACCATTAACAGATTCACATGCTCCAACATTGACAAGCAGAAAGAATAGGCACGCACGCATGCAAGTAAACAAAAGAAAGCAAAAGATATCTTTTTTAGAATAAGGAAAAACAAAAGAAGGAAAAAAAGCAAAAAGAAGCACCCAACCTACTAATCAAGAGAGATTAAACCAAGAGACATTTTAAGGGATTCAAACCTAAAGAAGTCCAAGGGTTTGGTGAAGATGTCAACTTTTTTATCAAGAGTAGAAATGAACTCAAGAGAGACGAAACTCAAGAGAGGAAATGAACTCAAGAGAAACGACACTGTCCTCAACAGGATCGTGAATGAAGTGATGACGAATGTTTATGTGTCTGGTACGTGAGTGTTGGATAAGATTTTTAGAGATGTTGATAGCATTAGTGTTGTCACAAAACATAGTCATGGTGCCTTGAGTGAAGCCATAATCCTGAAGCATCTGTCTCATCCATAACAGCTGGGTGCAGCTGCTACCTGCTGCAATATACTCTACCTCGGCAATAGAAAAAGAGATACAGTTTTGCTTGTAGCAGTGCCAAGCAACCAAGCAGTTACCCAAGTAGAAGCACCCACCAGAAGTGCTTTTGCAATCGTCTACGTTTTCTTCCCAATCAGCATCAGAAAAGGTTGCAAAGTCTATGTTGGTATCATGAAGATACCATAGACCAAGGCTTAGAGTCCTTTTGACATACCGAATGATCCGCTTGACAGCGATGAGATAAGACTCTTTAGGACAAGCCTGAAAGTGAGTACAAACTCCTACACTAAATGACAGGTCAAGACGACTGGCAGTGAGATACAGGAAACTACCTATATACTGCAATACAAGGTAGGGTCTACATCCTTTCCATCTGAGTCTTAACCGAGTTTGATGATAGTGCTCATAAGAGTGCGGGCTTCCTTAGCAGACTTTAAGCCAAACTTTTTGTCTAAGTTATGAGAATATACAAATTGAGATTGGGATATAAAAATCTCATTTTCCAATTGTTTCACATGGAACCCCAATAAGTGACTTAGTTCCACAACAAGACTCATTTGAAACTCATGACTCATCTCGACACCGAAATAGTGAGAGAGATGATTAGATGTGGAACCAAGGACAATGTCATTGACATAGATTTGAACAATGAACAAATCATCCTTAACCTTCTTAAAAAAGAGAGTATGATCCGCTCCCCCTCGAATGAAGTCAAAATTCAAGAGATGGTCAGTGAGCCTTTCATACCAAGTTCGAGAGGCTTGCTTAAACCCGTATAAAGCCTTTCCGAGCCTGTACACATGTCAAGGATTATGAGGATCTTCAAACCCTCTTGGTTGCTCCACATAGACTTTCTATTTGATGTCACTGTTGAGGAAGGCACTCTTAACGTCCATTTGATAAAGTTTGAAGTGAAGACAACAAGCTATAGCAAAGAGAAGTCGAATGGACTCTAAGTGAGCTACCGAAGCAAAAGTCTCATCAAAGTCAATCCCTTCTATTTGTGAATACCCTTGAGCCACTAGCTTAGCCTTATTTCTAATCACGACCCCATGTTCATTACATTTATTTTTAAAAATCCACGTTTCGATGACATTATTGTGGCGAGGCCAAGGGACAAGGTACCATACTTCATTCCTATCAAATTGTTGAAGCTTTTCTTGTATAGAAATGATCCAATTCTCATCGCTAAGAGCTTCTTCAATCATCTCTAGGTTCAACTAGGGAAGTGTAGTAGACATAAGTGATTTTATTTTCAATGTGTGCTTTTCTTTTGGTCAGCATGCCATCCCTAGGGTTTCTAATGACAACATCTAGGGGATGATTCAAAAGCCGAGGGTTCTTTGATGGGTGCGGGTATTCCCTCAGCCTAAGGGGTTGGTTCACCAACATTGGACTCTTCACTACCCATAAGGTCCGTTTTAGGTTCTCCACACCAAGCATCAGTGATGGACTCATCAAGAGAGTTTGAACTCTCCCTCTCAAACACATGCCAAATTTCTTCATTAAGAAAGGAGTTTAACTCATTCACTGTAGTGTCATCGATAACAACATTTGCAGATTCTATAAGAGTAGAAGTTCTCAGATTGTACACACGATAGGCTTGACTATTTGTGGAGTATTCCAAAAATATTCTCTCATCACTACTAGAATCAAATTTTTTCAAAGACTCGTTATCCCAAAGGATGTGACATTTGCTATCAAATACTATGAAGTATTTGACATTGGACTTTTTTCATTCTAGATTTCATAAGGAGTATGAGAGGTTCCCGGCCTCAGATAAACTCTATTATAACACGTAGTATTAACTGCCTCGACCCAAAAATTTCTAAGGACTCTCTTTGCATGAAGCAAAACTCTTGCCATTTCGTGCAGGGTTCTATTTTTTCTTTTCATGACCCTATTTTGTTAAGGAGTCCGTGGAGTAAAGAATTCATGTTTGATTCCTCTCTCGTCACAAAATTTATTCACCTCGGAGTTTTCAAACTCCCTACCACAGTCACTTCTAACACAGGTTATGGGATAACCCTTTTCATTTTAAACTTTTTGACACATGATTTTAAAATACCCAAAAGTGTCGAACTTTTCCCTCAAGAACCCAACCCAGGTGAACCACGAGTAGTCATCAACAATGACAAGAATGTATTTTTTACCCCCAAGGCTTTCAATTATAGAGGGACCCACCAAGTCTATGTATAAAAGCTCAAGGAGTTTGGTAGTGGCAACAATGTTCGTCTTTTTGTGTGTGCATTTAATTTTTTTTTCCTTTTAGGCAGCCATCACAAATATGACCTTTTTCACTGGCCAATTTGGGAACCCTTTTTATGAGTTTCCTTCCAGAGATTTTGGACAGATCTAAAAAATTAATGTGCCCCAATATTTGGTGCCTCATTTTCCCTTTATTGAGCATGATCCTGTCGCAAAGAAGTTCAAGTTTAGGCATGATTAAATAACAGTAATCGGATGACCAAACATCTTTAGCAATGCAGATGCCAAAAAAATTAATTATAGAGCAATCATTTTGTGAAAACTGAACATTATGTGAGTTATCACAGAATTGACCTATACTCAAGAGATTTGCCTTTAGGCCCTCAACATAGAACACATCATCTAGCTTTGGAATGTTGGGAAACTTGATCACCCCTTTTTCTATAATCTTTTCTTTGTTCCCATCACCAAATGTGATATTTTCTCCAGAGTATTCTTTAAAAATGGCAAATAAAGATCTATCTCCTGTCATGTGACGAGAATATCCACTATCCAATACCACAGAGAAGTATCATGCATTTTTAAAGCAGTGTGAGCAACAAGACAAATGTTTCTTTTTCTTTTCCAAGATTGTCTATGGGATTGGTCAAAAGAGTTTTTAGTGTGCTTTAACTTCTCACCTAGGTTCATGTTATAACGTGGAGAACGGTAGTTGAAGTTCCTAACCTGATCATGATTCATTCTATGAGGTACCTTGAATAAGCTCTCCATAACCAAGGATAACTTGCCGATCTCGGTAACAAGATAGGAGGATTGAGCGGCTAGGTCACTTAGGTGCTCAACGACATCATACTCTTTACCTACACGTCTAGTTTGGATTTGTATAATAGGTCTTCCAACGGTAGGTTGACCCTTAGAATTTTTCTTGACAATTTCCCTTTTTAGACGATAACAATTTGGTCTTATGTGACCTTGGACACACAGTGGTGACAGGTGAAAACACTCCTTTTTTTTTTAACATGATTAGCATCCTTGACATTTTCACTCTAAATGATAGGAGAATGGAGAGAACTAGAAGCACTAACGAACATAACTTTCTTGGGATCACTGGGGATTTTCGATTTCAATGAAGGGGGATCTAGATAACCAAAACCACTCTTATCTCTAAAAGAGGAGGGCAACTCGGTGATTCGAGTAGCCGTTTCACTCATTTTCATCATCGAGCTAGCTTCAAAAAGGTCTTTCTCTATGATACTCCAGTCTCTCTTTCTCAATACTAGCAAACTTGTCAGCCAGGTTCGCCTTTTTGGATTTAAGGTTGTTGATTTTTATGTTCTTCTCGCTCAGTTCACTCTTAAGAAATTTTTTTCCATTTTCTAAAGATTTAAATTTGGACTTGACCTTCAATTTCTCTTTCTTGAGTCTTAAACACTCTTAAACAAGTTCATCATAAGCTTCATGAATAGACTCAATTTTATCTTTCTCATTACCCTCTTCCCTTTCACTTATCTCACTCAGAGACTCAGAGTTCAAAAATTTGTCAATACCAGTACTCTCACTTGAGAGTTTTGGGCTAATGGAGGTCTCGAGAGATTCTGAGAAATCTAAGGTAGCAACCAAAACGGCAAGATTAGATTTTTTAATCTTATCTTTGGGACCACCTTGTTATGTCTCTTCTTCTTCAGTGTCATCATTCCAAGTAACGGTGAAACTCTTTCTCTCTTTCTTCTTCTGGGTATTGGCACACTCGGCTTGAATGTGGTCATACCCATGACATTCATAACATTGGATTCATTGAGGTCTTTTGAAATTTTGAGAAAATCCACGTTTATCACTTCTACTTGAAGTAAATTTCTTGTTAGAAAAGGAAAACTTGGATGTAGATTGGTTAGAGTTGTTTTCCCTTTTGAACGTCACAAATTTTTTGAATTTTCTAGCAAGCATGGCAACTTCTTCCTCATCTAACTCATCCTCATCATCATTTCTCTCAAGATTGTCAACTAAGGTGGATTTAAGGGCTAATCCCTTACTCGAGATGGATGAGGTTTTTCTGCTAGACAAATGATTGTTCTCATAGATTTGAAGCATGCCTATAAGTTCTTCAACTTTCAATAGCTCAATATCGTGACTCTCTTCAATGGCCATGACTTTAGGTCTAAACCTCTCAGGCAAGGATCTAAGAATTTTGCGAACGACTTTGGAAGGCGATGGAGGTTCTCCTAGACCAAAAAAGGAGTTCACAATTTTACTTAGCTTAGAATAGAATTGGTCAAATGATTCATTTTCAATCATTCTTAGTTCCTCAAACCAAGTAGTCAATAGTTGGAGCTTAAAGGTCTTGACAGTTTGCATCCCCTTGTGAGTGACTTGTAGGATATCACAAGCCACCATAGCGGTTTCACATTGAGAGATATGACTAAACTCACCAGGACTTAGAGCATTATGAATAGAACCTAAGGTTTTGTAATTATAATTAAAACACTCATTATCAACCTGAGTCCACTCAATATCAGTTTTCAACCTTACAATTTTAGTTGTGGGATTTTCAATGGTGGGAGATTCATATCCGTGGATGATAGATCTCTAAATCCTAATTTTCATTAAGTTTAGGAAGGCCTTTATCCTCGCTTTCCAATACGAATAGTTATTTCCATCAAAGTAGAAAGGCCTAGTGGTGGAGGTACCCTCACGACCTAACTCTAAGTTCATGGGTACAAAAGGATCTATCTTTGACAGTGAAGCTAACAAAGAGATAACTTAGCTCTGATACCAACTGAAATTATGTAAAGAGATTCAATTAATCCTAGAGAGGGAGTGAATAGATTAATCCTTGGACAATTAAAAATTAAAAAGATTATTTTGTTTTAATAAATAAATAACCAACATCCATGAGAGAACGACACAAGATATAACATGAAAATACTTGGATAGAACCCGAGATGAAAACTATGACACCAACACACAAAGCACTTTTCACTGTGAATCAAAAAGGTACAAGATAGAAGAATGAAGGAATTACACCCATTACCCAAACGACGACCTAACTTCTTTACTTGAGATAGCTCCCTGAGCTCCTTCTTGATTCTACAGATCCAAGTCACTTCAACTTTCTGATCTACGTAACCCGATGGCTAAAATGTGATCTGAGCAAGTTTTAAGTGAAGATAAATGACCAAAAGTGTAGAAAGAATATTGTGTAAGTGAATAATACAATCTAGGTTATGAGTACACTTCAAAGAGATGACAAGCACCTAAATTGCTACAAGAGAGTCGGGAAAAGATTAACAAGATAGATGAAAGTTAAAGGGGTAAAATCTGTCAATCAAAGCTCTCCAAATTCTTTTTGGTAACCCTTAAACGAGAAAAGGCAAAAGCTTATATACTACTAGGGTTCAGGACAAAAAGATGGTAGAAAATTGGTTTAAGGCGCTCGAACACGCCACAAGGGCCTAGTGAGCGCCATAAAGGTGTTTGAAGGCAAGTGTATGGCAAGCGCACCAAAGCGCACCAAGGGCGCTTAGCAAGCACAACCTATTAGAAAAACAAGAAGGGCCAACACAAGAGGTCCAATGCTCGAGCGCCCCACAAGTACTGAACTAGCGCTTGAGCGCCAAAGGGGCACTAAATGAGTGGCCCCTACTAGAGAAAAACAAGGGGCAAGCTAGATAGGTCTAGTGCTCAAGTGCCTAAAAGAGCCTAACGAGTGCTGAGGCAGCACTTGAGCGCCTAAAGGGCGCTCAGCGAGCGGAGCCTATTGGAAGCCAACCATAAAAGCCAGTGCTTGAGCACCTTGCAAGTGCTCAATAAGTGGTAAGACAGCACTCGAGCGCCTATCGAGCACTCAACAAACGCCGAGAAGAAAAAGGCTAAAAAGAGGTGAAAAGAAAGGGCATGCAACAAGATAATGAAAATGCAAAGCGTCTCAACCCAAACAAAACTACAAACAACAACCTTAATAAAAAAGATAGTACAGACACTTGGTGATTTTGTCTGAACACCCGAAAATTGCCAATTACAATTACAAGGTTAAATACTTAGTACTTGATGAATCATTACCTATTGAGCTATTAAAGAAACTTGAGCAACGATACATGTCAAAATCATTGAGAAAACAAACTATTTTTTAAGAAATAACTTTATCGGCTAATAATGGAGGAAGGAGTCAATATTCATGAACACATCAATGACTACAACAAAATCATGACCTAGCTGATGAACCTCAGTGTCAAAGTTGAAGAAGAAAAAGATAAAGCGTTTCTTCTCCTAGCATATCTCTCCCTATCCTATGATGGTATTATCACAGTGTTGCTTGTTGGAAAGGACACTTTGAAATTAGAAGAAGTGATGGCTTCGCTATAGGATATTGGCATCCTAAGAAAACTAATTATTAACTCTCAAGGGCACGCCTTAGTGACACAATTTGAGAGACAAGGTAGAGGTAGAAATTCAAATAGAAATGGATCGAACCACCACGGTAGATCGAGAAGCCGAAGGTTCAAATCAAGAAATCCAGGTAATTCTAAATAGAAATGGATCGAACCACCACGGTAGATCGAGAAGCCGAAGGTTCAAATCAAGAAATCCAGGTAATTCTAGTAACTCAAATAAGGTCGAGTGTTGGAATTGCGGGAAGACCAGACACTATAAAAATCAATGTTGATCCCAAAAAAATGAGCCAAAAATCAAGACATAAGCCAATGTTGCCTCTTCTTCTCGAAAAGAAAATGTGCTACTATGCACCTTGCAAAACAAAGAAGATTCTTGGGTATTAGACTCTGGAGCCTCATTCCACGCGACAAAAACAAGGCAATCCTCAACAGGTATATACCCGGCAATCTTGGAACTGTTTATCTTGATGATGACAAACCTTGTGAGATTACAGGAAAATGCCAAGTACAAATAAAGTTGTCAGGTACCACATAGAGTTTGACAAATGTCAGACATATCCTAGATCTCAAGAAAAATTTAATCTCTATAGGACAACTTGCAAGTGAAGGGTACACAACAACCTTGTATGGTGACAATTGAAAATTTTCCAAAGGTGCAATGATAGTCTTGCGTGGTAAGAAAAAAGGTATTCTTTATATGATAACATATGTTGGTATGTCAATTTCAATCGCAGTAGAGAAAGAAGAGTCAAACCTATGGCAACAAAAACTCGATCACATGAGTGAAAAGGGACTGCAATCATGACTTCAAAGCGAAAGCTACCAGGTCCACAGTTAGTTGACATCGATCAATGCAAGAGTGAAACTTCTTAGCAACCCGAAAAGAGTTAGCTTTCAGACGAGCAGTAGAACTCCAAAGAAATAAAAATTGGAGCTAGTACACACCGACGCTTTGGGACTGAGCCCAATTTCATCTTTTGGTGGAAAGTCCTATTTTATAACCTTCATTGATGACCATTCCAGGAAGGTATGGATTTATTTCCTAAAACATAAATCTAGTGTGTATGATGCTTTCAAAATATGGAAGGTCATGGTGGAAAATTAAACCGGCTTGAGGATCAAGAAGATGAGATCAGACAACGGTGGTGAATATGAAGAAAAAGAATTGAAGAAGTATTGCTATGAGCATGGTATCAAACTTAAGAGAACCGTACCAGGTACTCCCCAACACAATGGCATAACAGAACAGATGAACTGTAGATTGGCAAAGAGAGCTAGAAGCATGCTCTTACATGCTGGTTTACCAAAATAGTTTTGGGCAGAAGCAATCAGCACAACAGCTTATCTTGTCAACTGAAGTCCATCAGTACCATTACAGTTCCATATACCAAAGGAGGTATAGAGCAGAAATGAGGTAAAACTTTCACATTTAAAAGTTTTTGATTGTGTTGCTTATGTACATACTAGTGATCAATCCAGGGGCAAACTTGAACTAAAATCTCATAAATGCACACTCATTGGATATGGCGAAGATGAGTTTGGTTATCACCTTTGGGATGACCAAAATAATAATAATAATCAAAAGTCGATATGTTATTTTCAATGAGAAGGTTATGTACAAAGATGCAATATCATCAAGTAATCCCGCACAAAATAACCACAAGATTGCAGAGTTGGATAATCCTACAAATAGTAGAGTGACTCAGCATACAGAGCAAAGTCTCTCAGCACAGGAACCTATCACAAAGGCAGGCACTGATGCACCACAATCTCTAACTGCACCTTTGGCTCCTGTACTGAGGAGGTCCTCCGGACCACATGTACCAAACATGAGATATTTTGGTTACTTGTTACTAATTGATGCAGGAGAACCAAAGTTCTATGATGAAGCATGCCAGGTGGATAATGCTAGCAAGTGGGAACTTGCCATAAAAGATCAGATGAAATTCCTCACCGCCAACAAGATATGGGAACTAGCTAAGTTAAGTTATCCAAAGGAAAATAACCTCTTCAGAATAAATAGATGTACCGTATAAAAGAAGAGCATGATGGTTCAAGAATAAATTGGTGTATCATATAAAAGAAAAGCATGATGGTCTAACAGATAAAAGGTATTAACTACATAGATATCTTCTCACTAGTTGTGAAAGTGACAACTATTCGATCAGTTTTGAGTATAGTTGCAGTAGAAAATTTGCATCTCAAGTAGTTAGATGTAAAAACTACTTTCCTCCATTATGATTTGAAGGAAGAGATATACATGCACCAACCTAAAAGTTTTGTAAAGAAAGGCAAAGAAAACCTTGTTTGTAGGTAGAAAAGTATGTATGGGTTGAAACAGGCTTCAAGATTGTGGTACTAGAAATTTGACAGCTCCATGCAAAAGAATAACTACAAAAAGTGCAATGCTAATCATTATTGTTACATCAAAAGGTATCAGTCCAGTTATGTAATTTTTTTGCTTTATGTAGATGACATACTAGTTGTAGGACCAGACATGGACGAGATCACAAGACTGAAAAGACAATTGTCCACTGAATTTGAGATGAAAACTTAAGTCCAGCAAAGTAGATTCTTGGAATGTGAATCACCAAAAATAGAAAGGATGGAACTTTGCAGTTGTCTCAAACAGAGTACATCGAATGAGTTCTAAAGAGATTCAACATGGATGATGCTATGACAATTAGCACACCTCTAGCTAGTCACTTCAGATTGTCGAAAACATAGTCTCCCGAAACAAAAGAAGAGAAAAGTGCGATCGCCAACGTTTCATATGCCTTAGCAGTTGGAAGTTTGATGTATGCTATAGTTTACACAAGACTTGATATCAGCCATGCTGTGGAAACTGTTAGCAGATTTACATCAAATCTAGGAAAACCACATTGGGAGGCAGTAAAGTGGATACACATATATCTCTGATATTTGTAGATTCAGATTTTGCCAGCAAGATGGATCACAAAAGAAGCACTACTTGCTATAACTTCATAGTAGGTGCAACTTCTATTAGTTAGGTATCACAGATATAGAAAATTGTTGCACGGGCAGAATATGTAACTATGATAGAAGCTAGCAAAGACATGATTTGACTACAAGGTCTGTTAGCAGAATTGGGTTTCAAAAAAGTCAATAATGTTCTGTATAAAAACAGTCAGAGCACCATTCACTTGGTGAAGAACTCAGCATTCCATTCGAAGACCAAACACATTTGACTTTGTTATCACTTCATCAATCTCTCTTAGAGGAAGGGATGCTAGTAGTTGAAAAGATCCAAGACACCAAGAACCCAACAAACATGCTGACAAAGACAGTGACAACATAGAAATTGGAGCTATGCTCAGGCTCAGTGGGTCTCCTAGATCCACTGAAACCATCTCAAAGATGATTGTTACAAGGCATCCCAACAAATGGATGCGGGCACTCCTGCGAGAGAGTGCAGTCACCTAGTGACTAAGGCGAAGGCACAACATAGCAAAACTAGAGTAGCAAACACCCGTTTGCCCCCACATATTTAAAGAGGATGATTTGTTGGACCACACATGTGGTGGTTGAAAGCATTAAATGATATGAGAACAAGCAAGGATGCAATGTCAAATAAAGTAGATGAGAAGAGAAGAATTAATAAAAAAGGATCATGCTTGTGGATTTTTTCTCATGCATGTAGCCGTCTAGTCCTGGATTCTCACAAATTTGCAGCTGCAAATTTGATCCAAAGTCATCTTCTTTGTTATATATATAAAGTGTAATATTGTAATGTGTAGAGTGTGAGAACAAGCAAAGTATAAGAATTGCTTTGTACTATGTGTGTATGCAGAGAGGTTAAAGTGAGTTTGAGTGACCTATCTACTTTTTTGTATATTTTTTTTGACATAGTGAAACTTGCTCTCTTCCGTGAACATAGACTAAGTTTAATCGGACGACATATATCGTGTTCTTATGCGTATTTGAGATTGTGTGCTTCTGAATTAACCAAATATTCTAATATAGTGTTTTAAAATTACCGAATAATTACTTCAATTGAATTGGGTATTTCTTTGCAAACCGTGGATGCACGAATGTGGTGATTAACGAGTGATAACAATTTAATTAATGTACCATAAAATTAAAAATGAGCACCACAATCCACCAACAAGCGTATGGCCTCTAGCTTATATTTGGATTTTTTTTTTTTTGTAAATTTTTTGACTTTTTAAATTTTTTAAAAAAAAATAAATATAAAAATATATAAAAAAAATTAACTGAAATCAAACGAGTAGACTTTTCAAAATGTTTTTACGTAAAAAACCGTTCAAAAAACCTAATCCAAACATAAACTTGGCTCCATTCCATCATCCACACGTATCAGAATAATTATCGCTCAATACTCGATTCTAATTATTAAGAACATACAGCACGTACACATACATCTTTCGATAAATGAAATGCACCGACAAGAAGACACTCAGAACCAATAATTAATGTGTTCTTTCTGAGCCCATTAATTTCAAGTCTACACTGTACACGTGTATATATATATATATATATTATCATTATTAATACTATTAATTTTTTGTTAAACAATATTTCTCACAAATTATTTAAATTTTGAAATTATAAAAATGAATTATGATCACTTTTAAAATGATAAAAAAAAATTATAAGCTTATTTTATTAAATTATATGTAAAAATATAGAATTGATTTTATGTGGGCTTATAATTCAGTGAGCATTATATCAATCAATTCTTAGAATATCTATTATGTTTTGTAATTAGATACTGTTAAGTTTTTAACTAAAATAGTTTTTTTTTTCCCTTCAGAATTTGTATCTATTAATTGTTTGGGTAGTAGCTATAATAAATAAAAATAAATAAATTTGATGGTCAATTTAACTTAATTTATTTGACCATCATATATGAATAATTGTTAAAGAAATGGTTAATCATATTTTTATTTTTATCTTTAAAAAGTAAGTAACTGAATAGATCAGTCACAATTAATGTTAATATATCTCTATAAATGTATATGTATATATAAAAGGAGTTTTATTTATTTGACCCATGTATATTTAGATTCTTTAAAATTAAAATCTAAAATATATTTTGAAAATATGTCTATATTAATGACAAAATAAATGTAAATGTTATTTTAACTTCTAATTATTTACTATTTGATTCACTCCCAATTTTAAGGTTACAAAAATATCATAAAGCAAGAGATAACATATTTTTATGCATATTAATTAAAGAGTTGATGAAATAACCAATGATTACTTGAGGAGTGCACTCTAAGGCCATGTTTGATTACATATTTTTGTTATGGGGTTGAGTTATACAATGTGATAAAGAGAATGAGTTATTATACTTGGTATAAAAATAGTGTTATTTGTGAGGAGAAATTGAAGAAGACGGAGATAAAGGAGAAAAAGAAATTTCAGTATCTGAAATCTATCTTCTTCAATTGGTTTTCAGTACAAACCAAGTATTTATACAATTTTGTTCTCCCGCCAATACAGCTATGATACAGCCTGTCAATCAACAGAATTTTAACAGATACTTGGCGCCAAAGCAAAAGCTATTACAGCAGAGAAAGAGAGCCACAACAACAGGGAATCTAATTGCGTTATAAGAGGGACTTCAGCTGAGAATGCAATCCATGTAGTCCATGCGAAGTAACTCAGGTATTCTGAGTATTGTCAACATCCCCACTCAAGCTAAGAGGGCCAACTCGAAGGTTGGAAATCAAAGAATGAAAAAGAGAATTGGAAAGATATTAGTTCTAAGCAACTCAAGAAGATGAGTGAATTGGATCTTAAAAAGGTAATAATAATTTTTTTTTAAATTTTAAAAACATTTTAATATTACAAACAAATATAGCAAGTATAAACAAAGAATAAAGCAAAGTAAATATTAAAGAGGTTTGGGATAAAAAAAATGAACCAAATATCAAAATTTATAATAGTTCAGTTTTCTCTAAATCTACGTCCATTCCTCAAAATTCTCCTTGAGAATTTCACTAATGTAGAATGTTTACGGGTGCATTCAAAATCTTTTACAACTTCAAGACGATCCTACGAAAAACACGCCCATGTTTTTCTTCTAATCTCTTGAGTTCTTCTTTGATGAGATTTACTTACTCACTCAAAAGACAAATGGTGACTCACCGTTGGATACAATAAATGAGATGTTTTAATGAGTATCATTCATTCTTTTTACAGAAATAATTGGCAATAAATGAGAAGAAAAGAGATGAGATACCAGAGCTGTAGTTATGAACATTAAATGAAAGGTTGAAGGATTTTGACTTTAAATCAAGCAATACAACAGTGAATATAGGTCTCCAGATATTTTAAATGCTGATAAGTAACTTCTTATATAAGATCTTGAGATTTCATGACCGTTGAAGGTAGGTGAGAGCATTAAATGCCAAAAATTCAACCGTTGAACTCTGCCGTGTCTTTTGAATTTTGTCGCAGGTGTCGACACATTTGTTTTTGGGTCGACATAAAATGTTTAGGGTAAGGTCCTTCAAGTGATTGGATTGACTTAAATCTTCTATGGTGTCAACACGATTTCTGCATTCTTCTCACCAACACAACGGTGTCAACACGAATGGTTTTGGTGTTGACTCATTTTGACTCACCAAAAAGTGCAAGAACCCTCAGTGATTTTGTGTCGACTCAATTTGACTTTAGTATCGACTCAAAATTTTTTCAGGCGGGCTTGGTATATTTGTGTCGACTCATTTGTAATTTGTGTCAACTCACAATTTTGGATAACTAACATGAAGAAACACTTTAGTGTCGACTCAAACTTAGTTTGTGTCGACTCTTTTTTAGTGCAAAGAGATTCGGCTCTTTTGTGTCGACTCAAAGTTTTGATACCTAAAACATCTTCAACGAACATGTTAGGGTGTCAACTCATTTGCTCAAAGGTGTTGACACACTTGAGATCTTCAAGTATTCTTAGTCTTAAAGTGTTGACTCAAATATTAATTAGGGTCAACACAAAATACTTTCATTTAAGAATACTTAAGCGTTAATCCATTTGTGAGATGAGTCATCTCATATAACTAAAGGTGTCAACTCATTTATCATTTTGTGTCAACACTATCTTTTTAGAAATATTAAATATTATCCTTTTAAATCAATTTATTCTTAAAAAATAAATTATCAACATTATCAAAATCTAAATAAAAAGCTCTTGGGCTAACAAAAGAGGTTTAATAAAAACGTCAGCCAACTGATGCTGAGAAGAGACATGATTAATGGAAATCAACTTTCGAGCCACTTTCTCATGGATAAAGTGATAATCAACTTCAATGTGTTTCGATCGAGCATGAAAAACAAGGGTGTGAGTAAGAGCAATAGCAGGCTTATTGTCACACCATATGAGAGGAATAGAAGAAGAGGAGATATGTAAATCGAAAAGCAACATTTGAATCCAAGAAACCTCAGCTGCTATTTGAGCAAGGGCACGATATTCGGCTTCGATTGATGATCGAGCAATAGTTGGTTGCTTTTTGGCACATCAGGAAATTAGATTGGAACCAAGGAAAAGACAATAACCAGCTGTGGACTTTCGATCATGAAGATCACCAGCCCATTCGGAATCACAGTAGGCACGAAGATTAAAAGAGCTAGTTGTAAAGGGAAGACCAAAAGAAATAATACCTCGAACATATTTGAGAATGCGCTTAACAAAGATGAAATGAGCAACAGTAGGACTGTGCATATACTGACAAGCGTGATTGACTGCCAAAGAAAGATCAGGGCGAGTTATTGTCAGGTATTGCAATGCACCCACAATACTTTGATAGATTGGAGGATTATCAAATGAAAGGGAATCATTGGTAGAAGAAGAAGGTTTGGCAGACATGGGAGAGGGACGAGGCTTACAATTGCTCATACTAACCTTATGCAAAATTTCAGAAGCATACTTGGTTTGGGAAAGGAAATAACCAGAAGGAGAAGAAGTGACAGAAATACCTAACAAATAAGAAATATTTCCATGCTCTTTCATGGAAAAAGTGGAATGCTTGTGAGCAATGAGCTACTGAATATGATGCAAAATAGAGCCTATAAGGAGTATATCATCCACATAGATGAGAAGATATGTGAGAGCAGTAGCAGTTTTTTGAACAAACAAAGAAGAGTCACATTGGCTTTGAATGAAGCCAGCATTAAGAAGAAAGGAAGAAAAGGTCAAAAACCAAGCACGAGGGCTTGTTTAAGACCATAGAAGGTTTTGTGCAATTTACAAACAAAATAAGGTCATTAGTGGTCAACAAAGCCTTGAGGCTGAGTCATATACACCTCTTCATCAAGAGTGCCATGAAGAAAGGCGTTGGAAATATCAAGTTGATGAATAGGCCACTTAAAAGTGAAAGCCAAGCAAAGTAAAATATGAATGGTGGGTTGCTTAGCTACAGGACTAAAAGTCTCGTAAAAATTAACACCTTTTTCTTGAAGATAGCACTTGGCAACAAGGTGAGCCTTGTGACGAGCAATAGAGCCATCATCATTTCGTTTGAGACGATAGACCCACTTACATCCAATAGTAATGCAATGGGCAGGAAGAGGTATGAGAGATCAAGTCTGTTGTTTATGTAAAGCTTGATATTCATCAAGCATAGCTTGCTGCCACTGAGAAGACTTACTGGCTTGAAGAAATGTGGTGGGTTCAGAGAATTCAACTGAGGAAGAGCTAGTGGTATGGCACACAAACCTAGATTTGGCCTTAGATTGAGTGACCATGGGATGGGCATTAGAGGTGGAAGGAATGGAAGATGGACGAGGTAAAATAGGAATCGTGAGAGAAATAGGAGGAAAAGAGGTAGGAGAAGGAGAAAGAAGAGCATGGAAAGGACTGCTGGAAGAGCAACTGGTAGAAAAAGTATTAGAGGAGGAAAAATTACTATTGCTGTAAGAAGACAAAGAAGAAGAAGAAGTTAAAGTTTGAGATGACAAATGGGAAGTAGAAGATGGGTGTAAAAAAGGATGGAAAGGAGAAGATAGAGAAGACTGAGGAGAAAAAGATGAAGAAGCAGAATAAGGAAGAGCAGAAGATGATGTAGAAAGAGAGTGAAAGGGAAATTGAAGTTCATCGAAAACATCTCGGGACAAAAACAATTGACCAACGATAGGATTGAGGCATCGATATCCTTTGTAAGAAGGATGATAACTAAGGAAGACACAAGGGGCAGATTTCAGAGAGAGTTTATGAGAAAAATAAGGCTTAAGCCATAGAAAGCAAAGGTAGCCGAAAGTTTTGAGAAAGTGATAATTAGGAGGTTGATGATAGAGGACTTCAAATGGATTGAGATTATTAAGTTGGGGAGTGGGTAAACGATTTATAAGGAAGGTGGAGGTTGCCAGTGCATCAAACCAATAATGAAGTGGCACAAAAGACTATTGTAAGAAAGCAATGGTAGTATCAATTACGTGCCTAAGTTTCCTTTTAGCGATTCCATTTTGGGATGGGGTATAAGGACAACAATATTGGTGAAGGATGCCATGTGTTTTAAGAAAGTTTTCAAATTTAAAGCTAGTAAACTCACCACCTCCATCACTGCGCAGCACTTTAATTGACATGTTGTGGCGCCAAAATTTAGGATTTGGTTAAAAAATAAGGAATTCAAGAGTTATTTTGAAATCTTTTAACACCTTGAAAATCAAAAACTTTTGAAAACTCTTTTTGTTAAAAAATGGAGCCGCTACTTGATTTTTGAAAAAAAAATCAAGAAAAACAAAAATGGATCACTGATCTTTAAAACGTTTTACCAAATGAAACAATGGTTCGTGAGCTAAGGTACGAATCGGAGAAGGTGTAAGGTACTCCGTTCGCCCAATCTTATGGTTGGCCTCTACTAATCATCATTGGTTCTTTAAATATGTTTCTTAAATGCATACAAATACAGAAAATAAAAATAAAGAAAGAACAGCAAAAATCAAGTAATGAAAATACATAGCATAGGTATATAAAATACCAACCAAAAAATAAAAAAAAATCTTAGTTACTAAGGCATGCAAATTCTAGCTAAAGAATACATGAAGCAAATCGCATGCAATATACGAAGTATGAAATCATGTAAATGAAGCTCGTAAACCCTAATCACGTCAAAATTAAACTAAGCATAACATGAACTTAAACAAAAGAAAAATAAACTTAAGGATTTCTAAGTTTTAAACATGCTGATCAATACTGCAAATCACATACTAGATGCTTCAATTATGATAAAACAAAATACTGTAAAGACATAATTAAGCTACTGGAACATAATTAAGATACTGAAAATAACAAAAGCATGCGACCGTAAGATATAAAGGTTGCGGACGCGAGGAATATGAAGGGAAAGTGCACGGGCGTAATAATGAATGTTGCAATCGTCAGAATGTTAATGCCACAGTGTCACCACTGATCACAGGGTTTTGAGGCACTGTTTTGCTAAATTTTAATGAACACTGCACTGAGGTGTGAATGTGTGATACATATGCAAAATAAAGCAAAAAAACAGAAGTATACTATTATGACTTCAACCAAAATATTATGAGATCACGAAGGACTTAATTCTAAACATAATCTTAGGATCATACATATTTATAACTCAACTAATTAAGATAAAAAACTTAAACATGTGAATGAGAAATTAAACCTAATTATGATAAAATTAAAGGAGTAGACATGCAATTCACGAATTAATATTCAAAATTCTAACCCGACCTCTTCACTGGAGTAAAGAATGTAAAGAGAGAAGTGTCAGGGATCTAGCAGAATATCTAGGATGTAACAATCCAAATGAATCCTCGAGCCATAGAGTGTGGTGATCAGCAATCTGGTCTTCGAGTAGCAATCAAATTCCAATATCCAGATCAAAGTCGAATGAGAGTGTGGATCAAGATGTGAGTCGAGAATGCAGCAGAGTACCGACGTATTTTAGTAATAGTACTCGATAAAGCGACAGTATATCGACATAAGAAAAATAGATTTTTTGAAATCGTATCAAATGTACGTTTATAGAGAGTATGCCAGTCAATGAGATGCTGCCATGTTTCGATGCTCAGACTGGGCTCACAAAACTTGCGATTGCCACCTTCAAAAGTTGTGACCGTGAGGATAAAGGTAGCGACCGTGACAAAATTTAGAATTTTCAAGAGATTCATATGGCAGTCACAACAATTAAGCAAACGGTCGCGAGGTTCAAAACGTTGTGGTTGAATTACTTGGGCCAGTGAATAACCAAATCGCAAGGCCTTAAAGGTTGCGGCCTCAAAGTTCAAAAGATATGATCTTGTGGTTTGGTTTCAAGAAGTACTGGACTCGGATTGCTTCCCGGTAATCGTGTAAAGATATTATTCCGCTTGGTTTCATCATCGAACTCAACTAGATAAGTCTAAGATTTGGCGGGATCAAATTGGGGTGTTTACATATGTTAAATTGGTTTTCAACAAGAGATTTAAATTCAAGAAACTTCGCAAAAACTTCACTTTTAAGTGACAGAGGATATAGCGAAGTGAAACAACTAAAATGATCAATGAACAACACATAATATTTGAAAGATGTAGATTAGGTAAAGGGTCCATACATCAGTATGAATCAGTATGAATTAAAGCAAGTGGTTGATTTATTACAGAATTCGAGAAAGGAAATGGAAGTCTATGACCTTTTGACAGACAATAGGTACTACAAACAGAATTAAAGTGTTTATTGGCAGTACATGGTAATTGAAATTTGCGATTGATATGTAAAACTTTAGAATGAGAAGCATGCCCTAAGCGTTGGTGCCATATGGATGGGCAGCACTGGTACTGCTGAGGCATGTTATTGGAGAAGATGGTGAAGAGGATGAAGTTGAATTGAATTGATTGAGTCCCTGAATATGATGACCTTTATGCAGAGGTTGGTTTGTAATCTTGTCCTGAACAGTGAAAGAATTGCCATCAAATGAAATTGTACAGTTATTATCACGAGCTAACTGTTGAACTGAGATGACATTAGAATTTATTCAGGAACATGCAAGACAATTTGGAGTTTAAATGTTTGGTGAGGTGTTGGAAGTATACCAAATCCTGTATGTATAGTAGGGAGAGTGGTGCCATCACCCACGGTGATTTGATCATCACCTTGATATGGCTGATACAATTGAAGATTGTTCAGGTCATTTGTAACGTGATGAGTAGCAGCGGAATCAAGATACCAGGGAGTTGTTGGAAGGTTTGAAGCTGGAGCAGATGAAGCAGAAGGAACTTGAAGTGGAGCAGAAAATGCTTGAGGTCCTGGAGAATGATTTGGTCTTGGAGAAGAGATGAAACTTGGATTGTAAAATGGAGGAGGTTGAAAGGTTGAGTCTAATCGGAACCAACACTCTAAAGCAAAGTGATTTTGTTTCCCACAAATTTGACAAACAACAGATGAATAATTGGTGCGTCCTCCTCTTCTTCCTCTGTGTCCAGAGAAATTCCTGCTTCTGTAATTATTTGAGCCTCGATATTGAGTCCTTCCTCCTCTGAAATTGGCTGACGTGCTATTTCCATAGTAGGAAGAGGAGTTGGAAACATGTCCTCCACCTTTGGTTGCAGAAAATGCAACTGTAATGTCTGTTGATTTAGAAGCTCCAGAGTGACTCTTAGTGTGTATAGCCTCAGCACAGAGAAGAACAGATAATTCTTTCATGGTTATTGTTCCAGGTCTAGCTCGAATAGTAGTTTAAAAGGCATTATAATCATCAGGTAGTCCATTTAGAGTGAGAAGTATGAGATCTTCATCTACGATTGAACCAACTAGGGCTAACTGATTTGCGAGATCTTTAATCTGAATTAGGTATTCCTCCCTAGATCCTAATTGTTTTTTGATTGACAGCAATTTAATCTTCAATTGATGAATATACGATCGCGAGAGAGACGTAAATTTCTTTTCTAATGCATTCCATACCTCATTACTGAATTTTAGATGAAGAACTGCAGAAAAAATAGTAGGCGTCAATGTTGCTATTAAGTAACTCAAGATATGAGCATCCATGGATGACCATTGTTGAAAGTCAGGATTGACGATCTCTTTGTTGTTAGAATCACTGATGACCTTTGAAGGAGCAGGTTGAGATCCATCAACAAATCCAAGAAGATCTGTTGCTCGAAGTGCATTTTGCCACTGATTTTTCCAGATTATGAAATTAGATGAATCTAATTTCACAGTTACGAAAGAACTCAGATTTGTAACAAGAAGTGAAAGATTGGATGGAAGTCTAATTTTGCAGAAGGAGGAAGAAGCCGTTGAGGATCGTTCGTGAGAATTGCTCTGATACCATGAAGAGAAATTGAAGAAGACAAAGATAAAGGAGAAAAAGAAATATCAGTATCTAAAATCTATCTTCTTCAATTGATTTTCAGTACAAACTAAGTGTTTATCCAATTTTGTTCTCCCGCCAATACAGCTATGATACAGCCTGTCAATCAATAGAATTTTAGCAGATATTTGGCGCCAAAGAAAAAGCTATTACAGCAGAGAAAGAGAGCCACAACAGCAGATAATCTAATTGCATTATAAGAGGGACTTCAGCTGAGAATGCAATCCATGAGAAGTAACTCAGGTATTCTGAGTACGGTTTTGCTAAACAACGTCCAGTGGGAGTTGCTTAAGGAGAGAGAAACTCAGTTTATTATTTATTTTTATTTTTTTTAAAAAGAGAGAAAAAAAATTGCAGCAGTGCCTGACTCATCCCGCTCCGACGCTACACCCTTGCCGTCGTCACCTCCGGTGGCCGTCACCGCCACCTCCGTTTATTTCCGTCGTTGCTGCCACCGATGACCCCCGCCGCCTCACTGCCTCCGGCTCTGCGTCTCTCTCTCGGTCCCTCTCTCTCTCTCTCTCTCTCTCTCTATATATATATATATATATATATATATATATATATATCGGCCCTTTACGACCTCCGCTAATAGCCATCAGTCAGCCCCCACACCACCGTCGCACAAGAGAGAAAACAGAGAGAGAGCGAGATACCGAGAGAAAGAGAGAGAGGGACCGACGACGGCGGGATGGAGGCCGGTAGCTGTTAGCAGCGGTGGTGGAAGGCATAGCTATATATATAAAGAGAGAGAGAGAGAGTGTGTGTGTGTGTGTGTTACCGAGAGAGACGCAGAGAGAGACCGAGAGAGAAAACAGAGCCGGAGGCGGGGAGGCGACGACGACAACAGAAATGAACGAAGGCGGCGATAACGGCCAACGGAGGTGGCGACAGCGAGGGTGTGGCGTCGGAGAGGGAGGTCGTAGGGTGCTGATGCAATTCTTTTTTCTTTTTTTTTTTAAAAAAAAGTGGGCTAAGTTTCTCTCTCGTTAAACAATGCCCATTGAGCGTTGTTTAGCAAAACCGTTAGTATTGTCAACAATTTGAGCTTATTTTTCAATTTTTAATTTATAGTTTTGCAAAAAAATAGTAAAATTTAAACAAGTTTCTTGTTTTTAATTTTAAATCAATAAATAAAAATTTTACAATTTTAAGTTATAAATTCACAATTTTAACAAATATTTATACATAATATTTCAACTTTTAATCATATTTTTTTAGTTATAATTCATAAATTTAATTTCAACTATACCAAAAACTCCTAATGAGGATAAAAATATGAAATATGATAGGTTAATGAATATGAGATGGATAAGGTATACCAACCATAGAATTATGAGGGATGAGTTATATCACAAAATTATTTTTATATTAATTGACTTGAGATGAATAATTTGATAAAAAAATATAATTATTTTAACAGATAAAGTTAGTAGAATAATAGTTTGAAAAAATTTAATCCCCCACAATCTTACAAAAATCTTTGATATAAGTTATCTCTCATTTAGTTCTACATATTCGGTATATAACTTGTCCAAATGGAATAATTTTGGGACTAAACCACTCTTTGGCATCTTTAAAAGTAGTTTTTTTGCACACAAAAAAAGCTAACTTTTAAGTTAGAATATTTGATATCTCTAAAAATTCAATAATATTTTTTAATTATTTTTTCAAGAAAAGAGGTTATAAACGTCCCTTCACTCTATTCTTCTTAAAATAAAATGACTATAATATTCTTAATTAAAAAGTCAACTCTACTACTAAAAATAAAATAAAATAATTGTATCATTATCTCAAATACTAAAACTTAAAAACAAAAAGTAGGAGCATATTTAGACATTTTAACAACAAAAAATATATATTTTAGAAAAATTATTCCAAACAATCTTATATTTTTTCATCTTTTTTTCTAAAAAAAAAAAAATTAAGCCTCTTAAAGTTAAATTTTTTAAATATTTCAATCAAAAGAGCCAAATTGACGAACCAAACAATGGACTAAAACACATATGGGACCATGTATTTCTCAAAAATAGTTCTCCACTCTTATACATCCTGCAACCAAGCACGGAACTAAATTTCGAGCTAGGACTCCTGTGTTCCCTAATCTTTGACTCCATCAACAATTCATTCCCGAACCAAACTTGCCCTTAAGTGATATGAACAAATATTCATATTAGATTTTGCATTGACTTTAATTGATCATTCGCTGGTGGATGATCAAAGTGGTCCTCTAAAAATTAGTTAAGATACACATAAATTGACTCAAATATTTTAAAATATAAAAAAAATAATAATACAGTTTCTGTACTGAGTACGTAGTAGTTAAATTTGGACATCATTATGTATGGGTGTACTGGGAAGGTTGGCTGAGGGGGTGGACCCATTTAAAATGGGGTGTTGATGTTGAAAGGGAGGCTGGGCAGTGGACAAAATGGTCAGGTCCAATTCAAATATTCACGTGCACAATTAAATATAAATAATTCCACAATAATGAACAGACAAGATAATAGTAATTCACCTTAGCAAGAAATTAAGAAAAAAAGGGAAAAAAAAGAGAGAAAAATAATAGTAATTTAACAATTATGGGTTCAATGATGGTTGATGTGCACAAACACTAATTAAGAACCCAATAGCTAGACATGGAATAGGATTGAAACCTATTCGATTTTATTATGATCTGCCATTATTATGGCCTTGAAGGTGGATAATATATGTATGTTTAATGATGGGTGATGAGAGGGAATTAATGAGGTTAATTTGAAAATTTAGAGGGAGGGAGGGAGAGAGAGGGGTAGTTTTGGAATTTGGAAGGTGAAGTGGGACTTTTTCTTGAGCAATAAATGAATTGAAGAGTGCGATTTTAGGCAAGGGAAAGGGTGGGTGCTTTAAGGCACTCCACCTGCTGTGCTACTTGATGGGGTCGGTCTTGAATATTTTTTAAAAATATTCGAATTATTTATTTATTATGTTTGTCGAATTTATTTTGTGTAAAAAGTTAAGTTGAACGATCGGATTTTGGGTAGTTAAATGATTGAATCTTGTTTATTTCAATGTTATTTTTTTCAAATTATGTATATCATCTAACTTTTTTTTTAGATTTATGTGATCTGATCACGTTACCGATTATGAATGTTCAATTAACCTAATTTCTTACACGTATGTAGAACTAATTCAATTAATTTACAAAAAAAACGATTCAAAAAATAAAAATAAGTATAAAGCTAATCTTGTAATTAAAAAAAAACAGCATGGTATTGTACATTAAGACACAACCCTTACTGCTTTTCCAACAAGGTAAAAGGTGATATGCCTATGAAGTTAATTAACACTTTTCTTACCCCTTTTCCAACAAGGTAAAAGGTGATATGCCTATGAAGTTAATTGACACTTTTCTTATCATTGTTTCGGTTTTAATTTTCACCTTCCACGTAGCAAAAGTAATGTTTTTTTTTTTTATCGGCACAACACACTGTCATTTTGCTCTTAGCAAAAATAATGTTAATAGGAATGATATTTCACACCACCAAGTAATTTGCATTTTATGTTGTTGGATAAACACCAACACATAATTAATATATTTGTTACATGAATAAATCATATTTACGTCGTGATATTGGTCCGAGAGCATCCAATATGCCAAGTTTTCACCAGCATTTCCTATCATTTCGGATCGAAGAATTCTATAGGTTGCATGATCCTTTTCTTATATTTTTAATTTTAATTTTGTATGAGATTTTTAAGTTTCGAAGATATATAGCTATTTTCCTTGTGTGCACTCACAATTAACTAGTTATGTTGAATATCTAGTTGGTTATTTCAATTCTTACTTTTGATTATTTCAACTTTGTTATTTGGTTATGGCTATTTTCGGCGTATATATATTCTAGTTGTACGGTTATTTCAATTTTTTATTTTGGTTTTTTTTTTTATTATTGTACAAATTTAGTCAAAATACATTCGATATACACTCAAATAATAAAATGCAGATATATAGTAATCCTTGGACCTTAGGTAAAATTATTAGGCACTCACACTTACTTTCGTAATACTAAGTAACATTATTTACGTGATACTTTTGACAAATAAAAATATATAATGTGTACTAAATAAGTTATTCTTACCTCCTGGACAATACTCCGAAAATACCGAATAATTACTCGCAAGCTTATGCATATGAAGCTTTATGTTCTCAAATTACCTAACTTCTCTATCTTAATGAACTATAGTTAATGAACATGTCTATCGTGTCTCAACATTCACGCATAATTCTACAGCTAGAGTTGTGCATTATCAAAAACAAAAAAAAATGGAGACAGTCTGCTTAGCCTTCCTTTTAACTTTCTTCTGTCCTTTTGTCTCTGTATATA
>JAOTRH010000024.1:5633423-5665468 GCA_034768845.1 Heliamphora exappendiculata | reverse complement strand
ATAAAGCTAGCAAAGGACACCATTTGACTTTATTATCCTACTTATGCATGCAAAAGACCTTATATAGACCTTCCATGTGGGACTCACAGCACACACCAATGTGGGTAGCGATTACAATCTTCCCTAGCCCCCATCCAATCCTCGCCAATAAATCAAACACCACAATTAACCCCTGTGGTTGAGTCCAAATACCATAACCAACTCATAGTCAGCCTCCTAAAAAATTGACCCTGCAATATTATTGCCCCCAAGCCTACATGATCCTGTGCACTAGACGTTGTGATACTTTGAGTAACAACTACGGGAACTTGATCAAATGGGCAAGCCCAGAATACGATTTGGGTTCATTGTTCCTATGCCAAGTCATGCACAATTAATTGAGGGAGAGAGAGAGAGAGAGAGAGAGAGAATGCATTCCAACATGTTTTTTTGTCTTTCGGTCATGTTATATCTTCCCTTTCACCTATGTACCATTCCATTCTAAATTACAATGGAAACACAATATGTATTTTGCCTATTTTTCTTTTCGTGTCATAGCCTTTGCTCGTTCTTTTTGAAGTGACACAATATTCTCAAAAAGTAAAAATTGTCTCGTGCTTTTTTAAGAGACATGGGCGGCTGCAAGATGCAAATCCTGCAGTCCATACACAGGGCATGATTTTTCATGAAACATGCATAGCATCTGTGCTCAAGTGTATATATGAATAAACAAGAACCAATTAAACTGAAACAGTGATGGAATGACAGTTATATGTTAAGATTGGTGTATATACGGAGAAAACGGAGAAAAAAGTAGAACAGAGAGCAAAGAGAGAATTGGTGAGTAAGAATGAGAGAGCACCCAAAATTAGGGTTCGCTCATTTACCACTGTTATGTATATAATAAGACCAGTACAATACTACTCCTAAGTTAATACTCTCCCTCAAGTTGATGTATAGATATTTCTCATACCTAACTTGCATACGATAGGTTGAAACATTTTACTACTTAGCCATTACGTAAAAATATCTGCTAATTGATCTTCAGATTTCAGTACTTCACAAAGGGAATACAAATTGAGCCTTGACAAGCTTCTCCTTGATGAAGTATCTATCAATTTCTATATGTTTCGTTCGGTCATGTTGTACCGTGTTATGAGCAATATTAATGGCAGTCTTGTTATCACAATACAACTTCACAAGTTTGTCGCACTCAATCCCCAAATCCTTTTATGGTACTTAGAACCATTTAAGTTCGCAAATACCATGTGCCATAATCCTATAATTAGTTCGCAATTGCCTCATCAGTATCATTACTTGTCACAACTATGTCATCAACATATTCAATAAGAATTGTGATCGTATTATTGCTTGATAAGCATAGTATGGTCTGTCTGACTATGTCAATACCCAAATCTTAGCATAGCCTTGAAGAATCTATCAAATCAGGCTCTAGGAGACTATTTTATCCTATATAGGGCCTTCTTCAATTTGAACACCTTTCTTTTAGTTTCACAAGATGAGAAACCTGGTGATACATCCATATATATCTCTTCCTCTTGATAGCAAATAACAAAAAGGATATTATTATTACATATTAACCAAAGAGCTTACCACTAATCATGAATTACATAGCATATATAAAGAAAAGTAAAAACCCTAATAAAGTAAGAACTACTAAACTACCCTTTAGCTAACAAACAAATAACAAAGATACTTAAAAATTACACTTTCACCCCCCCCTCAAACTCATGATGCGAGTCCGGTGAGCATTGAGAGTTTGCTAAGAAGAAAGGAAAACTGATCCAAAGTATGAGTTTTGGTGAAAAGATTGACAAGCTACAAAGACGATGAGACGAAAGGAAGATCGAGAGGAGACGAAAAGATTGCTCACTAAACAAATGGCCTAACTTAGAATGCTAAAGATAAAAATGAGACGAATGTTATAGAGACCCCCGTTCCTTGTTAGTTTCTAGTACTAATAAAAACGAGTATGTTACGTTCGGTGGGAACGGTTAAATGTGTAGATCATGCGTAAGAATTAATATTTGAGCCAGTATACGTTTGCCAATAGTAGTTAAATGTTGGGTAATGCATGAGAACGTTGTTGTAAGGTGTTTACCTTATGTTTTGGTTCGGTTGTGGCATTCTTGGTTTGGGTTTTTAACCCAGTGTGACCGCTCAAGCGAAGGGTAGACCACTCGAGCGAACAGGTGGCAAAGAGCTTTTGGGCTTGGGGGCCTCTCGAGTGGATTGTCGGCGTATAGCTAATAAGAAATGGGTTTTAACATTTCATCTTCATTCTTTCTCTGTCTCTCGCTAAACTGATGTTATAAGCCCTAAAACACCTCTTGGCACCCCTTTAAGTCTCTCTTTGCTCCTCTTGGAGTGATTCCTTACTTTTCTCTAGGTGGAATACCTGTTAGAGGCTCGATCTTGGCGTTGGAGGCTCTCTTCTCACCTTTCAGTTGGAGATTCACGTGATTAGAGCTTGTTTGGGGGTTTCTCTTGTGGATCTATCATCACAAAGGTAGAATCTATGACTATCCTTGAATATCTATATGATATGCGTTGTATTTTTGATTTTATGAACATAAAAGCATGAAAATGATGTTTTCGAAACCTTAAGTTAGGGTTTGATGTTAATGAAGGTCACATTTTAGATTTATGGACGATTTAACATGATTCTATCTTTACGTTGTCGTTGGATACGATTGGATTTGAAAAATAGTGGGTTAGGGTTTGAATTTGAGTTAAAACTATGAAAATTGGGAGTTTTGGGCTAAGGGACGCATATTTTGAAATTGATGTGATTATTGATTAAATTAAGAGTTATAATAACTTATTGCATATACATTCCATGAGTTTATGTGGCACATGGCAATGCCGAGTGTTAAAATTGGGGGTTTTAGTGTAAAACCGAAAGACATGTGGTGGTTGGGCTTCGAACCGCAGTGATATGGGTTTTTGCGAAAGGAACCGGGTTGATGGTTGGACTTGTTTTGGTTGTTAATGAAATGAAATAATTAAAGTACCATGTGATTGAATTGAATGATTAAGTTTGGGCACGAATTACTCCTCAGTGAAAGACCGAAAACTTGTGCAATGTAAAGTAGGCCATTCCTTCGGGTTAATCCCCGTAAAAGCGTGCTCTTGGGTGGCCCACCAATCGATGTTTCCGAGAAAACCTAAAATGTGTGCTGTCGTGTCGGGCTATAGAACATGTATTTATTCCTCGGGCCTCATGTGACCCGATGGCGATAAATACATTGGAGTCTATAAGTGCCATTCGGCTTTGGTACTTTGATTAAATTGATGAATAAATTGGCTGGTAAACCTTAATTGGATGAATGGGTAAAATGGTGGAATATGGGAATACGTTGGGTTGGTTTGGAAATGGTGAGAGGATTGGTTATAATCAAAATTTTAAATATCGGCCGCTACATATCGGGATTTTGAGCCTCCAATACCGATATTTACCGATACATGACCGTATCACCGATACCGATACATCTTCCAATATGGAGATTTAGAACCCTGGTTATAATGGTTAATTTATATTTGAACTACAACTATTTCTTGAAAACTCGGCTTTGTGACGAGAATTTGATTTGGGACAAATGATGTTGGTTTCGGATAAAGTTATATGTTGCATCTCGCATAACCATCCTCGCATGTCATGCATACGTTCATCGTTAATCTTGTTCCTACGAGCTTCGATTCATGTTGTTTAACAACATTTTAGGTGATAGTGGGAAGAAGAGGTTAGAGTAAAATGATGGTCGTTGGATCCTTTTTGAGTAACTGATAGAATTACACTTTCTTTAATAGCATATTTTTGGAAAATGAAATTGTAAAGATGTAATTCTTTTTTTTTTGGAGTATTTGAATTATTGTATCTTGGGTTAGAACACCCGTATTGTAAGGCTCTAAGGCCGTATATTCATATTATGTATGCATGTGAGGACATTTCGTTCGTTTGATGGGTTGAAAATTTTAATCTTTAATTGATGTATCTTGATATTGAAGTTTGATTTCGGGTTCTTGGGTTGAAATGTAGTTATTTTATTTTCAAATACATGTTTTACTTTTCAAAATTGCCTATCAAAAACCATTTTCAAAGGATGAGAAAAATGGGTGATTTTCCAACACTTAGAAATTTTTTTAGACTTTTGAGTAGTGAACTCTCGGGTGCCCCACCGCTCGACCGGTGAGGAGTCCGCTCGAGCGGACTCTGTTGGGTGGCGTTTTATTGAAAATTGTTTCAAAACGGAGTTTTTTAAAAATGTTTTTGGGTTGTCCTTTAGGGTATAAATTGACTATTTTCAGGAGCTATTTACAAAAAAAAATGGTTTTATTTATTTGAGTATTTTCGTAACTCGGGTTTCATTATGTCGAAATCGGGGCGTTACAGATTTGTATTAGAGTTTTAGATTCGAATACCTAGGAACTGTGGGAGTGGTTGATCTATTTCGTGAGAGTTTGCATTGATGCGTGACATTCATGACTTAGTGTGTTGGCATGAAATATCTTGAGTATAACTTGACATTTGCATGCTATGTGGTATTTGGACATAAAAGTTGGCCTCTTAGGATGATGTGTTTGGCCCTTGGGCGACTGGTCGACTAGTTTGGGGTTTGAATTAGAAAGGCATTTGACCGACGTCCTTTCTAATCAGAAATCCAAGCGAGTTACAAGGAGAGACATTCCATTCCAGTTAGTTCTCGTTATGTGTTGCATAAGAGGTGTTTATGCGATGATACGTGTTGAGCGGAATCTCGTCGAGAAACGGTGCAATCTTTGAGAGATGAGTTGTTTTAAGCTTTGTTTTTGATATCTCTCCTTGTTCCTTTTTATTCTTAGAGTGATGTTGTCGAGACGTGGCAGGGGCAGAGGTCTTGCATATGCCCATGTTCCGAAAGAAGGGGATGCTCATGCTCCGCAAGAACAAGTGGGCGATATTGATGTTGTTCAGGAGATACTTGCTACGATGAGAGCGATGTTCGAGACGACTAGGGCTGGAGCAAGGGCTCCCAAGCCAAGGGCCTTTGTGGCGATGAGAGAATTTTGGCGGTTGGATCCTCCAACCTTCTCTGGGGAGCCGGACCCCAAAGTTGCTACCGAGTGGTTGGAAGTGACCACGACGATCTTAGACACTCTATAGATCGGGGATGATGAATTGCGTGTTGGTTGGCAGCATTCCAACTTCGGGAGGATGCGAGAGAGTGGTGAAAGTTTGCTACGTCCACCGTGGATGGCACATGGGCTGCTTTTACTAGTTTTCTTGGAAAAATACTTTTCAGGTTCATCAAGAGATACGTATCGGAAGGAGTTTCTTTCCCTCATTGAGGGGAATCTTACCATGGTCTAGTATGAGGCCAAGTCCGCAAATCTGTCGCGGTTTGCACCTGAGATGGTGTCAATAGAGGAGTTGTGCACCAAGCGATTTGAAAGGGGTCTTTGACCTTCGATCAAAGATAGGATTGCAGCATTAGGTTTTTGGGTCTACACCGAGATCGTGAAATCCGTTATCCGAGTAGAGAATGCAATGGCGGAGAGCCGCAAGATTAGGGAGAGTAAGTCGCATCAGGGAGCTTCCGGTGCTCAGTCTAAAGGGCGCCAGCTGAAGAGATAGAAATCAAGGGGATCGAGTTCTTATCCCAAGGGATCTCAGCCTTAGCTACGGTCGGCACCTGCACCATCTATGAGTTCATCTGGGCGTTCCGAATGTCGGGAGATGGTATGCTACACGTGCAAGCAACCAGCGTATCGTGTTAGGGACTGTACACAGAGAGGACAGCAGCAGCAGCACCACCAAAGTCAGACTCAGGGGAGGACCCCATTTTCCTATTTTCAGTGTGGCCAGATGGGTCACCTACGACGAGATTGCCCTCAGGGAGGGAGTGTTCAGGGTGCTACTGGAGCACATCAGGGACAGACATCGCAGGGGCGACAGGGCTACGACCAGTCGCAGCAGCATTCAGGGGTGCAGTCAGTAGGGATAGCAGGAGGTGCTACATCAGCTCAGTCAGTGAGGCAGCCAGGGGTCAGGGGCAGCAGTGGGAAGAATAAGGGGAACCAGGGGCGAGTATATTCTCTCGTAGAGCCCAGTACATCAGTGGCACCTGCTGTGCCGGACACCACAGCCAGTCCTTTGATCATCCGAGGTACCTTCTTAGTGTACCATTCATGTGCCAGTGGTTTCATTGACACCGGAGCACCACATTCTTTCATCTTATCCGCATTCGCATCTGTATTGGGGTTAGAGGTAGACGTGTTGGGTAGAGCCTTATGTGTAGCGACGTTGATGGGTGAGACTACCTTGTTAAGACGCGTTTGTAGAACCTGTGAGATGGGAATTGCCGACCACCGCTTACCGTTTGATTTCATCGTGCTCGATATGACCTCGTTCGATATCATCCTGGGGATGGATTGGTTGACCACATTTCGAGCCTTCATTGATTATAACCAGTGACGAGTGTTTGTTTGCACCCCGAAGGGAGATTCCTTTTGTTTTGTGGGTGATTGGGACAACAATTTAGTGCATAGATCTCTTAGATCACGGAGTCGTGATAGCCTTAACCCTGACACACCTTACACAGAAGGGAATTAAGTTCATGTGGAACGACAGTTGTGAGTTCGCTTTCCAAACATTAAAGACGAGGTTGACCAATGCGCCCATTCTAATCGTACCAGAGAGAGGACTCGCCTATTTATTGTGATGCATCACACGAGGGATTGGGCTGCGCGTTAATGTAACTGAGTAAGGCGGTGGCCTATAGATCGAGGCAGTTAAAGGTTCATGAGAAGTACTACCTCACACATGATCTGGAACTCCCGGCAGTGGTCTTCACTCTAAAGACCTAGAAACACTACCTGTATAGAGAATGCTTCGAAGTGTTCCTGGACTATAAGAGTTTGAAGTACTTGTTTTCGTAGAAGGATCTAAATTTGCGCTAGAGGAGATGTATGTAGTTCTTGAGAGATTATGATTTCTATCTACAGTATCATCCGGGTAAAGCCAATGTGGTAGCCAACGCCCTTAGTCGGAAGTCTTTGAGCACGTTAGCTCGCGTGGCCGTTAGGGAGTGGAGTATGCTCGAGGAGGTCGGAGAATATGACCTTCGTTTGGGAACGTCCGGTGACTGTGTTACCTTATTCACGGTGGTTTCTCAGCTTACCCTTGTTCACCGCGTTGTTAAGCCACAACGGTAAGATGCCGAGTTTGATGTTTCGAGAGCGAGTTTTGAGTGGCGAGGATGCCAAGTGACAAATTTTTATTTTTTGAATGTCTCTCTTTGTGAGATTCCACTGTTTATATACAAAAATATTGTCCAAATGCAAAACTAAAATTCAGCCATTAAAATCAATCTAATCTAACCAAAAGGGAAATAATATCTGTACAATCATAATTATGCCATAATTATGGCTAAATATATGACTAAATATATCCTGATTGACATCCCCCCTCAAATTGATGTTGGTCGATCAAGAAGCATCAATTTGCCCACAAGGAACTAATGTCGTGGTCGGGTCATGGCCTTGGTAAACAGATCAGCAAGCTGAAGATCAGTGAAAATATAAGAAAGAGAAATGACACGAGTGTCTAAGGTCTCCCGAATAGAATGACAGTCGACTTCAATGTGCTTCGTACGCTCATAGAAAACATGATTAGCAGCAATCTAAATGGCACTGGTGTTATCAACATGAAGAGGGGCGGGATCAGATTAGGAGAAACCAAGTTCACCCAGAAGCCCACGAAGCCAGACAATCTCAGAACATGCAGCAGACATGGCACGGTACTCGAATTCAGGAGAGGATTTGGAAACACGAGGTTGTTTCTTACTCTTCCAAGAGATCAAGGAATCACCAAGAAACATGCACCACCCGGTGATAGACCGTCTAGTATTCGGACATCCGACCCAATCCGCATCACTATAGGCAACAAGACGTCGAGGAGAACCGGTTGGGAAGAACAGCCTCGGTGCAGGGAACCGCGAAGATAGCGGATAATACGACGAACAACAGCCAAATGTAGATGGCGAGGAGTTTGCATGAATTGGCTAACCTGCTGAACAGCGAGTGAAATATCAGGCCGAGTAATAGTTAAACAATTCAAACTGCCGACCAACTGTCGATATAGTGTAGGATCGGGGAGGAGATCACCCTCCTCACGACGATACTTCGTGTTGACTTCTAAATGAGTATCCACCGAAGAATAGTCCAGAAGACCAGCTAAAGCAATCAAATCCTGGGTGTACTTGTGTTGAGTCAGAAAGATGCCAGAGGGATCTCTGTGAATTCCCAACCCCAAGAAGTATGCAAGAGAACCAAGATCCTTCATATAAAAGGAGGCTTGAAGATGCTGTTGTAGACGAGTGATCAAGTCGGAATCCGTCCCCGTGACAACAATATCATCAACATAAACAAAAAGAACAATGCCATCAGAGGACTTCCGCAGAAACATAGAGGAGTCATACTGACTCTGCTAAAAGGAAAACTGAATTAAGGTAGATCGGAACTTATCAAACCATGCGCGGGGAGCTTGTTTCAACCTATATAAAGATCACTTTCATTTGCATACATTAGAAGAGGAGGAGGAGGCCAACACAGGGGGCAGAGCCATGTAAATAATCTCTTTGAGATTACTATGAAGAAAAGCGTTTTTAACATCCATTTGATGAAGTGGCCACCCTTGGGACGCTGTAATAGAAATAACCAACCGGACCGTAGTCATCTTGGCAACAGGAGCAAATAACCCTCATAGTCCACCTCATATTCCTGTCTGTTACCAAATGCAACCAACCTAGCCTTATAGCGATCTAGAGTACCATTGGAGCGCAGCTTGATTGAGTAAACCCATTTACACCCAATTGCTTTAACTTGTCTCGGACAGAGAACAACATCCCAGGTGTGATTGTCCTGAAGAGCCTGAAGTTCTTCGCCCATTGCCGCTCGCCAACATTCGTGCTTAACAACCTCAGAGTAACATGAGGGAATTAAAACAGAGGACAAAGTAGCATGAAGAGATGTATGAGAGAAGCCATACCGATTAGGAGGGTGAGAAACTGTAGAAGACCTCTGAGGAACAATGGCAGAACCCGGATCTGGCAGATCAGATGAGTCAGGCTTAGGTGTCGGGTCAGACGCAGGAAGAGGCAACGTTGAGCGTCGACGTTCATACCCTGAGTGTGCGACGGGAGGCGGCGAGTCTTGCTGGTGGAAACCAGTAGCCAAACAGTACAATATCGTTGCTGGGGAGGTCGCCGGAATATTGGACGAAGTCCAGCGAGGTCACCGATGCTGATAAAAGGGTTCAATGAGGTCGCCGATGGTTGTCGGAGAACTGGAGGACACCGAAGGTCAGAGACGCAGCGGCTAAAGTTTTGCAACAAAGGCTAGGGTTCATGTACTGGGGTAAGTTAGGGCTCTAATACCATGACAAATTTTTCTTTTCTGAATGTGTCCCTTTTTGTGAGATTCCACTATTTATATACAAAAATATTGTCCAAATACAAGGCTAAAATTCAGTCATTAGAATCAATCTAACCTAACCAAAAGGGAAAGAATGCCATAAATATGGCTAAATATATGACTAAATATATGCTTAAATATATCCTGATTGACACCAAGGAGTGGGCTATCCACTTCGATCAGAGTAAGAGATTTGCAGAGAGAATCTTTCTGCCAGAAGCGTGCCGTGGAGACGTGCTTCATTAGTTTCATCACTCACACTTAGGGGTGCATCCGGGTGGCACCAAGATGTATCATGATGTACATAGACAGTTTTAGTGGAGGGGTATGAAGAAAGACGTTGCGCTTTTCATCTTACGTTGCCTTACCTGCCAGCAAGTGAAGGCTGAGCATCAGAAACTAGTGGGTCCGTTACAGCCGTTGTCAGTGTCAGAGTGGAGATGGGAGAATATTACCATGGATTTTGTTTTGGGTCTTCCGAGGTCGCCAAGGGGGCATGGCGCCGTTTAGGTTGTGGTGAACAGATTGATCAAGTCAGCACATTTTCTACCTAATCGCATGACGGATTCAGTTGATAAGCTTAACAAGCATTATGTGAGTGAGATTGCTAGATTCCACGGATTGTCAGTTTCCATCGTTTTCAATCGAAATCCTCGTTTCACGTCACGCTTTTGGCGGAGTTTGCAGTCAGCTATGAGGACGAGCCCACTTCTTAGTACTGCATTTCATCCTCAGATGGGTGGCCAGTTGAAACGCACCATTCAGATACTCGAGAATATGTTGCGAGCGTGTGTTTTAGACTTTCGGGGGGCATGAGAGGATCATTTGCCATTTGTAGAGTTTGCCTACAACAACAGTTATCAGTCGAGCATTGAGATGGCACCTTACAAGGCATTGTCTAGTAGACCTTGTAGATCATCCATTTGTTAGACCGACGGTGAGATAGCTGTGTTAGAGCCCGAGCTTGTGCACGCAACCACAGAAAAGATCATCGTGATCCGTAAGCGTCTAGTGACCGTCCAAAACCGTCAAAAGAGTTATGTAGATAAGAGAAGGAGACTGTTAGCGTTCGAGGTGGGAGACCACATGTTCTTGAAGGTCTCATCACGAAAGGATTTAATGAGATTTGGTAAGAGTGGGAAGTTATCGCCGCGTTTCACTGGGCCGTTTGAGATCCTTGATAAGATTAGAAAGGTGGCCTATCGCCTGGCCTTGCCACCATAGTTAGTTTCCGTGCACGTCTTCCATATATCTATGTTGCGTAAGTATGAGCCGGACCCATCTTATGTTTTGGATTGAAAGGAGTTGAGGATAGAGGATGATGTTATCTACGAGGAGAGACTGGTGAGAATCCTTGATGTCAAAGAATAAGTTTTACGAGGGAGAACCATTCAGTATGTGAAGGTGTTATGGCTTCATCACGGCGTCGAAGAAGCCACGTGGGAGCAAGAGTTGGAAGTTTGCAGAAACTACCCTGAGTTGTTTAGTTCTTGATGCATGTGTAATTTCGGGGACGAAATCTCCTAAGTGGGAGAGGTTGTAGGGACCCGGTCCCTTGTTAGTTTCTACTATTAATGACAACGAGTATGTTACGTTCGGTGGGAACGGTTAAATGTGTGGATCATGCGTAAGAATTAATATTTGAGCCTGTATATGTTTGCTAACAGTGGTTAAATGTTGGGTAATGCATGAAAATGTTGTGAAGTGTTTGGCTTACGTTTTGGTTCGGTTGTGACATCCTTGATTTGGGTTTTTAACCCAGTGTGACCATTTGAGCGGAGGGTTGACTGCTCGAGCGAACAGGAGTCAGAGAGCTTATGGGCTTGGAGGCCGCTCGAGCAGTGCAGGGTCCGCTCGAGCGTACTGTTGGCGTATAGCTTATAAGTTATGGGTTTTAACGTTTCATCTTCATTCTTTCCATCTCTGTCTCTCTCTAAATTGATGTTTGAAGCCCTAGAACACCTCTTGGCACCCCTTTGAGCCTCTCCTTGCTCCTCTTGGAGTGATTCCTTGCTTTTCTCCTGGTAGAATACCCGTTAGAGGCTTGATCTTGGCGTTGGAGGTGTTAATATGACAATATTAGGATTACTGAAAGCATTAACCCTAACGGGGCACGCATTAGATTATTTATAGATAAACGAAGCCATACACTACGCTATGGTGAGCTCAACCACATCGGATAATAATCATAATAAAGCTAACACCCCGCCTAAAGCTGGAGCATATATATCTAACATGCCCAGCTTGTTACATATGTATTGAACCCAACGACCAGGAACAGATTTAGTTAAAATATCCGTCAATTGCTCTCCAGTATAAACGGAGCCAAACACGATTACACCATTCTAATACTCGCGCCGAATGAAATGACAGTCCACCTCGATGTTTCGTGCGCTTGTGAAATACTAGATTTGTAGCAATATATATTGCAGATTTATTATCACACCAAAGCTTTGTTGGGCCAGGACAGGGATCACCCAACTCACTAAGCAACTGACGGAGCCATAAAATCTTAGATGTCGCCGAAGCCATAAAATCTTAGATGTCGACTGAGCCATGGCCTTATATTCGGCTTCGGCACTCGACTGAGAAACCACGTTCTGCTTCTTACTTTTCCAAGAGATAAGATTGCCGCCAATAAATATAGAGAATCCAAAAGTAGACCTCCGATCAATGGGGCATCCAGTTCAGTCTGCATCAAAGTACCCTTCCATCATAGAGTGGTCATGATCACTGAAATGTAGCTCCTTACCAGGGTTACTGTGGAGATATCGTAAAATTCGAATCCCGACATTCTGATGTGGGACTCGAGGCGCAGCCATGAACTGGCTCACCACACTCACAGGAAAGGCGATGTCCGGTCTTGTCATTGTTGTCAGATAGTTCAATTTTCCAACCATTTTTCTATATCAGTCAGGATGAGGAAAAACATCACCCTCATAAAGGAGCAGTTTGACACTCAGGTTCATAGGTGACTCGACCCCCTTTGCTCGCAGAAGTCCCGCATCAGCTAAAATATCTAGCACATATTTTCGCTAGGAAATAAAGATACCTTTCTTGCCGCGTGCCACCTCAACGCCGAGAAAGTATTTCAATTCCACCATATGTTTGAGCATACCCCTTGGCAACAAGACGAGCCTTTAAGCGGGCAAGAGAACCATCAAGATTGAGCTTGACTGTAAAGACCCATTTGCAGCCAATAGCCTGCTTACCTTCCGGAAGAGAAACAAGGGACCAAGTCGAGGTGGACTCAAGAGCCTGCATCTCCGCCAACATAGCACCCTGCTAGCCAGGGTCGGCTAAGGCCTCAGTAACAGTACGAGGAACAACGGTCTGATCCAGGGTGGCAATACAAGCCTGTAAGGAGGTATAAAGACCCTTGTAGGAGGTAGTATAGAGAGGATGATCCCTGCAACTCCGATAAGATTTTCAAGTAGCAATAGGAGCACTATCGTCAAGAGGAGGAACACTTACCCGAGGAAGAGGATCCGCAAACGAGGAGACTGGCTCAGCAGAGGAGAGGTCCAATGAAGCTGAAGGAGGTGATGGAGAAGGCGAAGAGGTCCCTGCAGTAGGAGCACTTGCAGAAGAAGATAAGGGCAAGAAAGACTAAAAAATCAAAACTGTGAATATCAGAACTTCCAACCCCCGACACAACCGAATCTAACGCAGAAAAGAAAGGAGTAGACTCCACAAAAACAACATCCCGGGAGACAAGGAACTTGTGTAGAGATGGACAAAAACAACAGTACCCCTTCTGAGTCTTTGAATAACCAAGAAAAATACATTTGACAGCCCGAGTATCTAACTTCGTCCGCGGGGGATGAGTGTCACGAGCATAACAAAAGCACCCAAAAATTCTCAAGGGTAAAGAGAAAAGGCTCTTCCCGGGAGAAAGGACGGCCATCGGAATTTGTCTACCAAGTACCTGAGAGGGAAAGCGGTTGATCAAGTAACAAGCGGTTAACACGGTATTCCCCCAGAATTGCTTAGGCACGTGCATTTAAACAAGAGAGCTCGAGCAGTTTCCATAATATGGCGGTTCTTGTGCTCAGTGACATCATTCTGTTGTAGGGTAACTGGATAAGAAGTCTGATGAATAATGGCATGTGTGGACAGGAAAGTCTTCAGTTGGGTGGAAAGATACTCGCCACTATTATCACTGTGCAAATATTTAACCTGAGCCTTGAACTGGGTTTGCACTTCCATACAAAAAGAGAAGACAATAGATGATACTTCAAATTTATGTCGCATAAGATATAAGAAAGTCACACGAGAATAATCATCTACAAATATAACATAATAACGAAATTCAGAAATAGACTCGACTGGAGAGGGCCCCCAAACATTTGAATGAGCTAAAGAAAAAGGAGCCGAAGCCCATTTATTAACCCGAGGTAATAAAGGCACATGTAGGTGCTTTGCTAACCGAATCAATCACCCAAGCGGACGGAGTAGTCGCCAAACAGGCACTAGGATTACCTGCAAAGGTAGCAGCGACAGGAGCGGGAGGACTAGCAACCTGAGACTGAACATACTGCTCATATTCTGCTAAGGTCATCTCAACGAGCTGTTTCTGAGAAGAAGAGGATGAGTCTGTCTGAGAGTAATCAATAGTAGCATTGGCTACAGGGGACGATCTTTCATGTAATTTATAACACTGACTGCGAATATGTCCCTGAATCTCATAGTAATGGCAATAATGGGTCTCACGTGCACCCCCTTCGCGCCCCCCACCAATTCGACCTCCATCACAGCCCCTACCACGGCCACAACCCCGAGTTCCATTGCCACCACGAGAAGCAATGAGGGCAGACGGGTCACTAGAACCAGGTGTAGACTGTGTGTCGTCGCGACGTATCGAACGACTCACCCGACGAAAAGTCTCAAATAAAGTAAGAATGCCTGTCCCAGCAAGAATTTGTGAATGGGCCATGTCATATTCAGGATCCAAACTGGGTAAGAACACACGACTAAAATCTACGACTAAAATCTGCATCCGTTGTTCCTGAAATTTACTGAGAGAACTAGTGAAGGGAAGAAGTCGATCGAACTCGTCAGCAAGCACCTTAAAGCTCATAAAGTGCTCCTGAAGGGGACGACCAGTCTGTTGCGAGCGGAAGAATCATCGCATCACATCATACAGGCGTGATAAATCGTTTGTGGAGGAAGCAGAGGTAGATGTTGGCACTGGTAGTAGTGGCGCTAGGGGGTTTTGGCAATCATGGAGGAGGTTTGGGGGGATTTCGGCGCTGGTGGTGTTGATTTGGGTAGGTTGCAGAGATTAGGGTGTAGGTTAGCACTGGTAGTAGTGGTTGTAGGGGGAGTCGGCGACTATGGAAGGGGTTAGGGTGGATGTCAGCACTGGTGGTGGTGATGTTGGTGGGTTTTGGCTCTGGTAAGGAGGAAGTGATGATTTCAGTGCTGATGGAGGTGGCTTGGGTGGTCGGCAGCTAGGGCTGAAGCCAAGGAGGAACTGCCGGTGATGGTGGTGGCTTTGATACCATGTTAATATGACAATATTAGGATTTCTAAAAGCATTAACCTTAATGGGACACGCACTAGATTATTTATAGATAAACAAAATCATACACTACGCTATGGTGTGCTCAACCACACCGGATAATAATCATAATAAAGCTAACATGAGGCTCACTTCTCACCATTCGGTTGGAGATTCACGTGGTTAGAGCTTGTTTGGGGGTTTCTCTTGTGGATCTATCATCACAAAGATAGGACGTATGACTATTCTTAAATATCTACATGATATGCGTTGTATTTTTTATTTTATGAACATAAAAGCATAAAAATGGTGTTTTCGAAGTCCTAAGTTAGGGTTTGATGGTAATGAAGGTTAAATTTTAGATCTAAGGTCGATTTAATACGATTATATCTTTACGTTGTTGTTGGATACGATTGGATTTGAAAAATGGTAGACTAAGGTTTGGATTTGAGTTAATACTCTGAAAATTGGGGGTTTTGGAGCTAAGGGACCCATATGTTGAAATTGATGTGATTATTGGTTAAATTGAGAGTTGTAATAACCTATTGCATATACATTCTATGAGTTTATGTGGCACATGGCAATGTCGGGTGTTAAAATTAGGGGTTTTAGCGTAAAACTGGAAGACACATGTGGTGGTTGGGTTTTAAACCGTAGTGATATGGGTTTTAGCGAGAGAAACAAAGTTGACGGTTGGACTCATTTTGGTTGTTAATGAAATGAAATAATTGAAGTACCGTATGATTGAATTGAATGATTAAGTTTGGGCATGAGTTGCTCTTCGATGAAAGATCGAAAACTTGCACAATGTAAAGTAGGCTATTCCGTCGGGTTAATCCCCGTAAAAGTGTGCTCTTGGGCGGCCCACCCATCGATGTTTCCGAAGAAAACCAAAAATGTGTACTCTTCATGTCGGGTTATAGAATGGGTATTTATTTTTCGGGCCTCACGTGGTCCGATAGCCATAAATACGCTTAAGTCTATAGGCGTCGTCTGGCTTTGGTACTTGATTGAATTGATGAATATATTGGGTTGGTAAACTTTAATTGGATGAATGGGTAAAATGGTAGAATATGGGAACGTGTAAGGTTGGTTTGGAAATGGTGAGATGATTGGTTATAATGGTTAATTTAACTGTAACTATAGAGCATTGAACTACAACTATTTCTTGAAAACTCGGCGATGTGACGAGAATTTGATTTGGGACAAATAATGTTGGTTTCGGATGAAGTTATATGTTGCATCCTGCATAACCATCCTCGCATGTCATACATACATTCATCGTTAGTCTTGTTCTTATGAGCCTCGGCTCATGTTGTTTAACATTTCAAGTGATAGCGGGAAAAAGAGGTTGGGCAAGATGATGGTCGGTGGACCATTTTTAAGTAACTGATAGAATTACACTTTCTTTGATGGCATATTTTTGAGAAAAAAATTGTAAAGATGTAATTCTTATTTTCTTTTGGAGTACTTGGATTATTGTATCTTGGGTTAGAACACTCGTATTGTAAGGCCCTAAGGTCGTATATTCATGTTATGTATGCATGTGAGGGCGTTTCGTTCGTTTGATCGGTTGAAAATTTTAATCTTTAAATGATGTATCTTGATATTGAAATTTGATTTCGAGTTCTTGGGTTGAAAGGTGATTGTTTCATTCTCAAATGTATATTTTATTTCTCAAGTTTGCTTATCAAAAACCATGTTCAAAGGATGAGAAAAAAATGATGATTTTTCAATACTTAAAATTTTTTTCAGACTTTTGGGCAGTGAACTCTCGGGTGCCCCACCGTTCGAGCGGTGAGGAGTACGTTCGAACGGATTTCGTTGGGTAGCATTTTATTGAAAATTGTTTCAGAACGACAGTTTTCCTAAATGTTTTTGGGTTATCCTTTGGGGTATAAATTGACTATTTTCAGGAGTTGTTTAAAAAAAAAAATTTAATTGGTTTTATTTATTTGAGTATTTTCTTAATTTTTCTCGGGTTTAATTATCTCAAAATCGGGGCGTAAAAAATGTTGATCTAAGTGAAAGGAAGACAGAGCGGTAGAGGAAGGAGGTACAGGAATGTGCAAACTTTCATACACATAAAACTCACCAACCCGACGTCCAATCCCAATCTGCTTCTGGGATGCCTGATCCTGAACAACACAACCAGAGGAAGAAAATAAAACATCAAACCGGAACTAAAAAGTTGACTAACAGATAGTAAACTAATAGACAACTGAGGTACATAGAAGACATCAGGGATAAACGGGGAAGAAGAGGAGCAAGGAAGAACTAAACCAACAGAAACAATATGCATAAAAAAACCATTTGCAGTAGAGATAATGATAGGGGAAGAGGGGAGAACACAGTGACTTACACAAGACAAATTTGGTGTCATATGATGAGAAGATTTAGAATAAAAAATCCAAGTAGTAGGTGAAATACTTGTGAAAAGGAACCATATAAACCTGAAGAAAAAGTAAGCATAGCAGAGCTATGGGATTGGAGCCGAGAGAAATCTTGCATAATTTGAACTTACTCAAACATGGACTGTAGTAAGAAAGATTGAGTAAGCACCATCGGAAGTCGAAGAGAAAAATCTCGTAAGAAATCTCTTGCCAAATAAAATATCAACTTTGATTCCATTTAAAATGTCGCGTCAAATCTCATGCCAGAAAAATCGTCCTAACAAGCTACCGGTAAAGAAACAAAACAGAGAAGCAACCAGATGCTCAATGAAGGTGTAAAGCTAAACAAAGCCAAACAAACATCTAACAAAGGTCATTAGGGCCAAAACAGAGGACCGATGAAGGTCCGAGTGGGGTCACATATTGTCGGAGAGACATTGGTGATGGTCAGAGGTGGTTGTGCAAAGTGCTCACGATGCTCAAAATATCACATAAGACTTTGACCGCATGTTCTGAACACGCTACAACTAGTGAGCAGATAGAAAACCAGATTCGATATGGCTAAGTTTGACCAAAACATAACCTGTGTACCTCGCCGGAGTCAGGTAAAGGCCGATGAAGTCGTCGGTGACAAAAGAGAAAACCGACGATGGTGGTCGATGGTGCCAGAGAAGATGTAGTTGTTGTTTGTAAAAAAAAAATCAGAGAGAGAGAGCTTCAAATATTTCGGCGAGGTCGCCGGTGTTGGTGAAGGGGGCCGGCGAAGTCGTCGGTACTGGTGGACAGGACCGGCGAAGTCATCGGTGGTTGGAGAGCCTTGGCTAGGGTTTTCACAAGTCGTCGGTAATGTTCGTCGAGGAAGAGGGGTTCTGCGAAGAAAGATTCCGTGAAAAAGAAATCGATGGTGCCAAAGGAGAAGAAGACGACGATGCCAGAGAAGAACCAAAGCAACGACGATCTGACGCCAGATGGAGAAGACTAAAGAGATGCGAGTCTTGTGACGACGAAGAGTAAGAGTGAAGGAGGGAAGATGGAGAAGACGCAAAAAGCGCAACGGCTAAGGTTTGCTAGGGTTTGGCTCTAATACTAGAATAGCAAACAACAAAAAGAATATTATTATTGCATATTAACCAAAAGGCTTACCACTAATGATGAATTACATAGTATATATAAAGAAAAGTAAAAACCCTAATAAAGTAAGAAATACTAAACTACCATTTGCTAACAAACAAATAAAAATGATACCCTAAAAAAATACACTTCCACACCTCTAGGTCTCCATGAAGAAATGCATTCTTCATATCCAACTGCTGGAGAGGCCAACTCATATTAGCAGCACAGGATAAGTGTACCCAAACTAAGTTCATTTTAGCTACTGGAGCAAAAGTCTTCTGAAAGTCAATACCATAAGTCTAGGTGAAGCCGTTAGCAACTAGCCTTGCCTTGAATCTCTCAACTGATCCATCGGCCTTGTGCTTTACTATAAATACTCATTTGCACCCAATTGCCTTCTTCTCTTTTGAAAGAGAGACCAACTCTCAGCTACTGTTCTTTTTCAGGGTTGTCATCTCCTCAACCATAAAATTTTTACACTTAGGATCCGCAATAGCATCCTTCCAACCCTACGGGATTGATATAAAGGACAAAGATAAGACAAAAGAACGATGGGGCTGATAAAGAGTTATATAAGACAAAATCAGAAACTAAGTGTAGCGTGCATGTCCTAACGCATTTTCAAAGGGCGATAGGTAAGTTACAAATATTAAGATCAACAACAGATGACTCATTACTAGGTGGATTAGTGAGAGAGTCTGAACCGGAGGACGGAGGTAGCAACTGGCAAGGTGGTAGTGGCGCACGAGTCGTATGATATTTCAAACGTTGAGAATAAGTATGCAGATTCGTTCTATCCAATTGCCCAACAATATCTTACTCTGTTCTATCCTTAGTTTTCTCTTCCTTCTCCCCCTCACTAAGAATAAGGTTTTGCTGGATAAGATTTGGAAAAAACAAACCCCGAGACTCCTAATTATGCTGAGTTTGTGTATCTGACGGTAACATCTCTTTAAGTCTATATGTCTCCCCTTGAAGAGATGTCTCAAGAGAGTGAAAAAAGGAGTCTGACTCTCAAAAAGTAACATTCATACTAACAAATATTTTGCAAGTAGCCGGAGTAGGATTTATAACCTTTTTGGGTAGCAGAGTAGCCAATGAAGATACATTTGACAGCCTTAGAATCTAATTTTTCACCCGGGTGTTTGGGTGCATGACCAAAGTAGGTGCAATAAAAAATCTAGAGCGGAAGAGAGAAGACATAAGGAGACTCGGGAAGAAACTCCAAAGGAGTTTTGAACTGAAAGACACTAGATAGAAAACGATTGATAAGATAAATGGCAGTAAGGACTGCCTCACTCCAGAAGGACTTGGGAACATGTATAGTAAGGAGAAGTGAACGAGCAACCACAACAAGATGACGATCTTTCCGTTTAGCAACTCTATTTTGTTTAGAAGTGCGAACATAACTTATCTGGAAAAGAATACCATGAGTCTCTAGATAAGTGCAAAAATCACCATCAAAATACTAAGTTTCATTATCAGTCCGAAGAATCTTAATGTTTGCAACAAACTGGGCGCGTATCATTTGATGAAAATTTTGAAAACATGAAAGAACTTCATTTTATTGTGAAGTAAATATACTAAAGTAACACGAGAATGACAGTCAATAAAAGTCATAAACTACCGATAATCAGAAATAGAATTAACAGGTGAGGGACCCCATACATCATAATGGATAATCGTGAAAGAAAAATCACTGCGCTTATTGACTCAAGGGTAAACAGATCTTTTATGTTTTGCAAATTCACAAGCTTCATACAAAAAATTATTTCTAGAACAGCGTTTAACTAAAGAAGGAAAAAATTTCTCTAAAACTCCAAAAGAAGGGTGCCCCAAACAGCGATTCAGCTGATGTAACTACAAAAGAATGGTTTCGATATCAGCATGGAGAGCCTGGTCAAACTTTGAAGGTGAAAGGAAAGCGAAAGACAAAACATCCAATAAGTACAGGCCACCATGTGCACTACTGTTGCCAATCGTTCTTCCCGTCTCCAGTTCCTGGAATACACAATGAATGAAAAAAAATGTTATAGAACAGTTTAAGAAACTCGATAAGATGACCAGCAGATAAAAGATTAGTAGAAAGTTAAAAACATGGACATATGAGAGAAAGCAAAGAAGAGCAATGGATCAAATCTTTGCCAGATACAGAAAACAAAGAGCCATTGGCTATTTTGACCTTATTTTTACCAGAACGAGTGGAGTAAGAGAAAAATAGAGTAGAAGAGCCAGTCATTTGATTAGTGGCACCTGAGTCAATGATCCAAGGTGTACGAGAAGTGACCGCACTAATTGCACTAGGAGATATACTTGAATAAGCAAAGTTGAAGGAGGAAGCGGAGGCAGTAGAAGAAGAGATGTCACTCCGAGCCATCAAGCGCCTGACAGTAGTCAACTCTGCCTTAGAGAGAGGGCCAGTCTCATCATATGTGCTAGCAAGGATCTTAGAAAGATGAGCGTGGGAGCCAATGGGGCCACTACATCCACCACCACGTCCGGCTCCACATCCCTGAGTAGGACGATCATATAACTTACAACAATGATCAATAGTATGAAGAATTTTTCCACAATGCTCACAGTAAAACTGATCTCGGGCTACTGAGCCATTTTTCTCCCCAGATTTGGTATTATTAGGTTGGCCTGTACGGGAAATAGACACAACAGTTAACACAAACCGCTCTTGACTAGAAAGCAAAACCATAGCATGATGGCGGCGCTCTTTCTGCTGGACATAAGCGTATGCCCGCCGTAAAGTAGGAAACGGATCTCGACCCAATATCTGGACACAGATCGGATCATAGTCAACATTGAAGCTAGCAAGGAAGTCATAAACTCGCTCCTTTTCTACCATTTTCTGAAAAGAAGCAGCAACAGTAGTACAATCGGCATGGAAGTTCTGATAGTAATTAATCTCGTTCTACAAACTACTTAACCTCGGCGTAATACTGAGTCAAGAATTGGTGTTTCTGATTTAGCCCATGAAATTTTTTTCTCAACTCGTATAATTGGGCATAATTGCCAGTCTAAGAATAAGTCTGAGCAACAGCAGACCAAATCTTCTGTGTAGTATCTAGAAGTAAAAAGCTGCGACTAATGTAGGGCTGCATAGAGTGTAATAGCCCGGACATGTCAAGAGCATTTCTTGTATCCACCGTGTGCGAGAAGGCCCTACGACTGTTGATTGTTTAGTTTCACCAGTGATATACCGCAAGCAGCAATGGCTAAATTACAGGCACGAAACCAAATCAAATAATTGCTACCATCCAACTTGACTGGATTGATAGGAAGAGACGGACAATCAGTAGAAGTCTCGAAACGAGTTAATCCGGTGTTCTCATGACTACTTTTCGGCATCAGACATGGCCATGGAGAACCAAGAAGAAGTAGTACAAAATAGACAAACGTAATGAACTTTGAACAGATGCAAATCAAATAGAACTAAACCACTAGAGCACCAATAATATCTAGAACATCATACCAGATTGCAACAAAGTCAAAAAAATAACCAAAGGAACAGCCGAAACACTAGCAGATTCACACAGGCCACATAACAACTCTAGCCGCGACGTGTGGTGGTTCACAAACACCCAAGGAGCTTCAAACAATGCTGGTCGACATTGATGGAGGCTCAAAAACCTTAGTTGCAATTTGAACCAGAGCCAAAAATCTAATTTGATGTCAAAAAATCCTAGTCGTGACTTGGTCGAACTTGGAATCAACTAAAAAACACTCAGAAAGGTTGAATCGGCCCTTGTAGAACCTTGTACACCTATAATCGGCACCCATGGACCAAGAAAATACCATTGATTCAAACAAAGAACACCACAATCGTGATTTGTGATGTAAACCATAGGCAGCACTCAAAAAAGAAAAAAAATTTGAAAAAAATAGCAAACATGCCAGAAAAGAGAGGAAAAAACATGACAGTGATCCTAAAGATCAGTCGATCATCTAGGGAAGAATAATTTTTTTTTTTTACAATAGCAAATTCAGAGACGAAAAAGAGAAAAGAAAATAAAGAAGAAAGAAATTGCTATATCTCCGTTACACAGGATTTTGCTATGATACCATATTAAGATTGATGTACATACGGAGAAAACAGAGAAAAAGTTGAAAAGAGAGCTAAGAGAGAATTAGTGAGTCAGAATGAGATGACACCCAAAATTAGAGTTCGCTCCCTTACCACTGTTATTTATATAATAAGACCAAAATACAAGAAGTACAATAATACCCCCAACTTAACATTATATGATATTCCTTCCATCACATTTATCTGTCTTTTTGTTTTTTGAAGTCCCATATGATGTGTTGAAGTTGATATAAAAAAATTTAGCCATTACTTTTCCAACATTCTTCCAATTCATATTCAAGTACAACACCAACAGCCAATTCCAAGGGAAAAAAAATTCAATGGAACAAATGGCATTTTTGTAAACCTACTGTTCAACGGGCCGTTTATGAAATTGTGTGCAACGGTCAACCATTCCACACAAAACGGGATAGGAGTGATATTGCATAAAAAAACAAAAAAAAAAGCTTCATACCCTGCATTTGTGCACATTGCTTAAGAAAGATGAACTATTATAGGAGTGTCCAAATGAGTGTCTGAGAGGCATCCATCAATAAGTGTCCAACTAAAACTAAGATGTGATTGTAGCTTGTTGCAACTGCAACAATTTCAAACCTCGAAATGAAAAGATTCATTCCAATAGAAATGCAACTATTTCAAACCTGGAAATGAAAAGAATTATTCCATTAGAAAACAATGTTACATGTCCCATGTCTTTTTTTGCTAAGGAAACAAGGAAACTCCAATTGGCTAAGTAAATTGTTGAAGATATTTCACGAATTTCCAGCATAATAAAATTGATATCTCATTCCAAAGTCCATTTGGAACCCTATGAAGCATGGACACCTTCACAGAGGTTGCATACCAGTGTTGGAAACGGACACACGCCGGACACGTGTCCGACACGTAAATGAAAGTGTCCGAAATTTCTATTTATTTATTTTTAGTCAGATATGTTGGGGACACGTTCAGACACGTTTAGGACACTTTTTGGACAAGCTCGGTGAAAATTTTAATTTTTAAGTTTTATGTGGGGTCTAAACTGAACGTGTAAAAAGTTTAAATGGGGTTCAAATAATAAATACCAAAAAACCTTAATATCCCTAATCCGTATTCTCAGTCGTGAGAAAAAGAAGAGCAAAAGAAGAATTGAGGAAAGGCCCGTTGTGTGCCCTAACTGCCCGATTGGAGAGAGAGAGAGAGAGAGAGAGAGAGAGAGAGAGAGAGAGCCATTGCTGCGCAATTGAAGAACAAGCAAGGGAAGCTTTTCTCTGTTCATTTGGCACTTGTTGCAATTTTTTTTAAACTTGGCGTTGGAGGTTCTTCTTTTCTTTTTGTTCATTTGGCACCTGCTGCAATTTTTTTAAAACAATTCATAACTGAATGTTGAGGGAAAAGAAAACCTGCAAAAAGTTTTTCTTTTGTAATCTGTTTTTTTCTTAACTTGATGAAAAAAAAAAACATGTTTACAATTTAGGAAGTGTTATATTGCTTTTTTAACATTACCTTTGGGAAACATTTAAATATTTGTCATACAATAAATATATAAAATTATATGTTTCAGCGTGTCCCCAGCGTGTCGTGTCCTATATGTTTTTGGAAATTTACGTGTCAACGTATCCGTGTCGTGTCTGTATCGTGTTACGTGTCTGTGCTTCATAGTTTGGAACTCAGGAAGATGCCCAAAAATTGAAATACTGAAGTTCGACTGTGTGGCTTACCCAAGGTTAAGAAGACCAGCAACTGTACAAATGCTGATATCAAAATCCACTTTAGGTTGAATGATAAAATTTCCTTCTCTTATGGGCTGAAAAAAAAAAACATTTTGTAAACCACAAAGGGTCAAGCATTCACTATGGTTCGCAGTGTATAAAGGAAATGTGAACCACATACGCAAAAAGTATAAAATGACAAATAAATTACACCACAAACCTCCCGTATCAGCAATGCAAATCTTCCCTCGCATATTCTAACTCTTATGCAGTCACTCTCTGCTAGCTGGCCATTAGCAGGTATTCCAGGAATCCTAAAGTATATATCAATAAAATTCTGAACAGAACTGCATATCTTCGTAGGATCAAGAATTTGTAAAATGTCTTGATAAGCAACCTGTCATCAATAAAAACAGAGAAGTGTATTAAGGAAAAACCAATTTACATTAGTTTCTGACAGAAGCACTACAAAATAGACTTACTTGCTTGTTACTTTTCAACACAAACAATGAGCTCTCTGGGGAAAGCACAGGATCAAAGTCATTACGGATTTTGAGCTGCAACAACATAAAAACAATTGCAGCACCAAACTTATCTCAATTTGCAATTGATATTAACTAGCAGCAACAAAACAACAGCGTTTATGCCAAGGAACTATTCTGATAAGTAACAAAAATTAAGGCAAACAAGTGTGCATAAGAAATTATCCGCTACAATCAGCAGTGAATAGTAATTCTCAAGGTTTTAGTATATGCATTCACAACATCAATGTTCCTGGTTCAAATCTTGAAATTTGAACCAGGAACATAAATCTTGGAATTTCAGAATTGATAATAAAATAAATAAATTAGATCTGATTCAAAGAAATAAGTTCAATAAATGATGTTACAATAACAAGCTCCAAATGTACTAACATGAGCATGGACAAGATGTGGTTCAATGTGCTGCTGGAACATTGGAAACACTGTCGTCATAATTTCATTCTGGGACATAAAGCACCCAACTCTACTTTTGTCCCTTTGAACACGAGAAATTAAATGTGAATGAACACCTCCAACCTGTCATCAAACAATCAGTTACCTCATACCAATTATTGCAAATTATTCAAAAGAAACTGACAGATAACAAGAAACTAGAAAATTAATCAATGAAAAATAAGATACAGAGCCTATGGAATGAAGTGGAATTCATCCTTACAACTGCAATCCATAAGTCTAGTGATTTTCTGATATCAGGATGCAAAGCATAAACCCCTTCAAAAATGACCTGGAAAAATTAAAAACCGAAGATATTTAGGAATCAAATCATCAGAAGATTGGGCATATATCAGATACATTTTTGAGGATAAAACTATAAGATGAACAATAGTCTTCTCACTCTCCAGCATAAGCCTCCGATAATGCTCATCATTTTAATAGAAGAGGATTAGAGGACTAAGAAAAAACTTAACTCTGCTTTCAATAGGGTGGATCACTCAAAATATCCATACTGAACAAAGTTGGCATTACAGAATAAGGTGCCCTGACAACTTCAAGATCAAAGAATAAGTTGCCTCAACACTGCAACTGAACTAGTGTTTTTTTTCTCCCTTTTCTTAATGCTATTTTTCTTACATTTGCATACACGTTAAGTCACCATAAGCAAGTTACAAAATTCTTAACATTTACCACTCCGCAATCCTCAGAAACTTCAAGTTCCTTGAAGCCACTCCTTGTTCCAGTCTCCAGATCAAATATAGGCACTTTTGTTTTACGGAAGTTCCTTATGCCATCAATATTCTGCAAGCATGTCACAGAAGCAAGACCATTAACATAACGAAGCATCAAAACCGAAAGTTTTTCTTTTCCTTTTCATTTTTCTGCTCCGGGGTGGGAGGGGTTTGGGGGCTTAGCGTTATGGCTTACTAATACTTCAAGACCTGGTGTGCATTTTCTCTTTAAGGATCAAATCATATTAGAATAATGAGAGAATGGGAACAAAATCACGTTCAGGCAGGCATATGGACACCATAAAGGTCTTTTACAAAATACATTTAGAAAAAAACATGGGTACTCAACGAGAGAGAGAGAGAGAGAGAGAGAGAGAGATGAACACAGTGATCGATATCCACCAAAAGCATGGCACTTCACTGTTGAAGAAGGATAACTTCTCAACTTCAACAACATTGGAAACACCATCAATTACAATAGCTTAACCAAGGCCATCATCCCTAGTTTTGAAGACTCAAAAATGGCATAAAGCATGACTCAACAAACTTACCCTACAAATTACGTCAATTTAAGCGAAAGAACCATGAAGTGTAACCAGGGAAATCGTCAATAAACAAAGAGAGAACTAAAAATTCCTAAATCCAGCAGTATGCATTAACCACTAATTAAAGATTAATTAAAAAGGAAAGAGATCAAGAGAAGATATATATCAACAGTAGAGACTATGTTTTTTTTAATAAGTATAGGGTACATAAGTATATCCAAAATAATAACTAAAATAGAAAGAGAGCACCAACAAGGAAATAAATTGGAAGAATTTGAAAATAAATAAAGTTATATGAATAAGCCTAGGAATATTGATTTGCTTCATTTTCACCTACTTTTGTACTCGAGTTGGTTATAGTGTGAATTGTTTCAGAGGTGTCCATATGTTTTTGAATGTTTTTCCAAAATCATCCATGGTGGAAACAGTCTGACACCAATATTGTAAAGCTTTGTTTCATAAATTAACTAAACAAAAATTAATAAAATTATTAATTAATTATGTTGAGAGTTATTTATATCATTATAACATTATGATTAATATAAATGGTAAGAGGAGCTAACCCTAGGCTTTAGGTCCTGATTGGCAACTAGCTTAAAAGTTAACTTTTTTGCTTTTTGCGTTTTTAGCCAAAAAGCTAAATTGGGTTCAAAGCAGATTGTTTGGTAACTTAACTTTTAAGCTAGCTTTTTTCAAGTTGATTGTTTGGGTAAAGAGCTAACTTTTTTGCTTTTTTTCTTTTTTATCAAAGTAGATAATTTAGCCATTCTATATATTTGATATTAACAATTATATGTAGTTGGTAGTGGTAATAAATAAGTTATGAATGAGGGGTATTATTGTATTTTAAAAATTGTGGGAGTTTGAATAAAATATTTTGAAAGTTTGTGTTTTAATTTGATTTTTTGGCCTTTTAGTACTTTTGTTTTTTGCTAAACGGACAACCTTGGCTTCTTGGCGTTTTTAGCCAAAAAACCAAAGTTGCCAATTAGGGCCTTAAACTTTCTCGTTCTTCTAATTCTTTATTTTCATTTTAACATGGTATCAAAACCCATGGAAATTAATCAAATAATAATAATAATAAATCGAACCAGCCTTGCGTCATCTAGCCAGACACACCAGCCATTGTCCTTGTGTCGTCACCCTAATCCTAGTATCGTCAACCCTTAGCCATCGACACACCAGCAACCATCGTCGCACCATCCTTGCGCCGTTGCTCTAACCCCAGCATCATGGTTGACCAATATAGTCCATCAACGACCAGAACCCGTCGCCCACCGACAACCATAAAACATAAAAAAACATTGACCGACAACGATTAGAAAACATCACCATACAGGGTTTTAAATCGTGGTGTTAGCCGCCATAACGGTCGCATGTAATAGGTATCATACTATCAGAAAAATTGGTCAATCTATAATGGAAATCGGTTACCGCGCTCGTGATTTTTTTTTTCAAACACCAGCAAATTACACAAACTCAATGATAAGCATATCCTAGTCTTATTTACTACAAATTGAATATTTATAATTGTTTTTTATTAACATTTTGACACCTAAAACATGTTTTTAATTAATATTACTTAACATGTAATTACTTATAGCAGTTATCATAACTAAATAAAAAATATTAATTATAAATATTAAATATTTATAACTAAATAATAATTACTTAACATGTAACTACACATAGCTGTTCCCATAAAGTTAAATAATTAATATTATTAAACTAAAATTAAATGTATCGTTTGAATTGTGCTCTTGTGGTGCTTGGAATTGTACCATATGGTAATTCATATTTTGAGGGAATCTTCAAATGCACAAACATTTATGTTAGGTACACCCATTAAAAGCATTAAGAAACTTGTATATTATGCATACATACTTGTATAAGTAGGTGGCCTTATTAGAAATTTATGTCTATTTAGAAGCCCCCATATTCTGAATTAAAATTAAAAAAGAAAAAGCTTAAGCTGTATACCAAATTACACAAGTAGCCCCTCTGAAATTGAAGATCACGGTTCCCAATAGAATGAATATTGATTTTAAATCAAAGATAATCGAAAACCATGAAATCAATTTTGCAAGTCAACATCCAATATTGAATCCCCATATTGACCCAAATGGCAGACCCAAATCCAAAATAATTGAAGTTGGTTCAACCAAATTGAAGGTTCAACAACCCATCTTCTGCCAAATCGAAATTCCTTGATGGCATAACAAACTCCCTCGCCTTAGCTTTGAAGACGAAGATAGAGTTCTAAAGAGGAAAGTGAAGCCAAATTATTAGGTTATCTCATGTCACGTATAAAGAGTATCGGCCGTATCAGTCGATACTCTAGGAATTTTCTATAACTTCAATACCAGAGTGCATATCCAAATCGTATGCATAAGATACCGTTATGTGACGGCTGATACATAATGGTATCAGCGATATTTAAAACCATATCACCCCCGCCAACAACCAAGCTTTCTTTGCCAACACCTAGATCTCCTTGGTGATGACCAACGACTCATCTATTAATGATACACCATTTCATAAGTGAAAGTCCAAGTGATGCAAAACTAGAAATTCAGTTCTTCTTGACCCTGTCATCATGAGTACTTTCTTTTGCTATGCTTAGAGGATAAGCAACCAGTGTGGTGATTAAAGTTGAGTTGTGGTTTTTTTTCACTTTGTAAAAGTTAGTTCTTTGTCCAATTACTGATACATAATTAGACGAACTATGAAGGTACGATCGTTAGTTTTGATACCAAGTTGAAGTTCAAAATTTAAGATTTAGAGTTTGAAGAGAAGAAGAAAGAGAGAAAAATAAGAAAAAATTAGGTTTTGGGTTTTCTAACTCTTTCCCTTTCACTTTTAAGTATTTATATTAAATAATAAAATGTGTAAATTACAAGGAGACCCTTGAGACAAACTGCAAAGGTAAAAATAATAAAATAACTATTCTAACAGTTATCATAGTGATGACAACAGTGGCATTTAAAAATTGAAATAATTCTTATAGGTCAAGTTTTATACTAGAGATATGGGACATTTAAGATATTTTTCTGGGCATTAAAGTTGCTAGGACATGTCATGGCATCTCGTTATCTTAAAGGAAGTATGTTGTCGATTTATTGAGTGAAACAAGGATGTTGGGGTCGAAACCTATAGATACTCCTATCGATCCTAGCATTAAATTGGTGGATGATCAAGGTGAGTTGCTAAAAGATCGAGGTCAATATTGTCGATTGGTTTGAAAGCTGAATTATCTAACGATTACTAGAATAGATATTTCTTTTGCAGTGAGTGTGGTTAGTACGTGTTTGGATGCCCCACGTACTAGTCATTGGGATTCTATTGTGTGCATTTTGATTTTTGAGATATATCAAAAGTAAACGTGCATTAGGTCATGGTTTGTCATACTAAGCTCATGAACATATAAGAATTGAAGGCTATATAGATGCTGGCTCGGCTAGATCTCCTTCTAACCGGATGTCGACTATTGGTTATTGTGTATCTTGTTGGAGGTAATTTGGTATCATGGAAGAGCAAGAAGCAAACAGTGATTATCCAATCAAATGCCGAGTCAAAATATAGAGTTATGACTCATACTACCTGTGAGTTGATTTGGTTGAAAGTGTTAAATATATTTAGTATTAATAATATCCTTTGGGGATGCCCACAGTATTTACTGTATGTCTTCGATGCTTAATAAATACGTCTGCACATCCCACAATGGAATACACGCTTTTCCATATTCTTTTCTCTTTTCTAACATGGAATCAGAGCCATGAAACCCTAGTCTATCACAAACCCTAACTTCCACCAGAACCAGCTACCACCTAACCCTAGCCGCCGACCACCAGACCCTCGCCGTCCCCCGTCGACCCTCCCGCCATCGTCGCCGACCCTCGTCGGCCTTCCAGGAGTTCACGCCGACCACCGTCGGCTAACCCAGAAACGTGCGCCGACCCTAGTCAACCTTCCAGGCACTGCGATCTCCCTCGTCCACCCCTCCAGAGGTGACGACGACCCTCGTCGGACCCTTCTAGGGTGATTTCGACCCTCACCAACCCCTCCAGGGGTGACGACGACTCTCGCCAGACCCTCCTAGGGTGGCTTCGACCCCCGTGAGTCCCTCAGGGAGGGAATGCCGCCTGTCGTCAGCCCATCTAGGGCCTTCGGCGATCCTTGTCAGCCCCTCCAGGGCCTGTGCCGACCACTAACAAGTCCTCCGCCTCCGACGACTGCTGTTAGCTTCTCCAGGGCTTGCGACAGACTCTGTAGACCTCTTCACAGTCACTCAGCTTGACTTTTCTCTCTCTTTCCCTCACTGCATCAGTCTGCCAGTGTAGCTCCATGGTGTCTGCGAGTTTGATGATGCTGTGAGGGTCAAGTGTGGTTCTCTGTTATACTTCCGTGAGACTTGTGTTTTCCTTTGTGGTATTTTTTGGTCCCCTTGTTGGTAAACAAGGATGTCAGAGGATTTAGTGACCCGCGAATCCCAGGTTGAAGCTAGTTGGCAGCGTATCACAGAGGTGTTTTCCTCCACACGGTTGGTAGATCGGCGACTTGATGGCGCCAACAGTTATGCATTATGGAAGAAAAGTGTTTTGAAGTCGCTTCAGGGAATGGAGCTCGATTCCCATTTATTTGATGATCCTCCATCTCAGACCTCAGCAACCTTTCGGACCTGGACCCGGGACGATGCCCGGATATTCAGTCAGCTACTTAATTCAATGGACCCTTCCGTTCAGGCGTTGGTGGCTAACACTGATACCGTACGAGAGATCTGATCCTCATTGGAGTTTATTTATTCATCCACCAATGACATTTCCCGTTTATATGACGTTATGAAAGGTTTCTTTCAATCTCAACAATCCAGGAAGCCGCTTCAGAATTATTTTCTGCAATTCAAGGTTTTGGCAGATGAGTTTGACCGGCTCCTTCCATTCACGAATCAGTTGTTTCAGTTTCAGCAGCAGAGATAACTACTGGTGGTGTGTTTCTTGGCCGGTTTGGATTCCGAGCTCGACTCGGCACATTCTCAGATCCTTGCCGGGGTCGATATTCCTACTCTTTTTGAGACATTTCGACGCGTAAGTCTAGCATCTCGTCGGGATGACTCTCGTGGTCCTACTGCATCCCCTGTTGAGGCATCTGACCAATCTGCTCTAGTAGGTATGCATGGCAACCGCAGCCGCCGAGGCCGCGGTCGTGGTAGTGGTTGGTTTAGTCGTGGAGGGGGTCGTGATGGTGGTCGCGAGACCCGTACGTGTCATTATTTTGGGATTAGGGGGCACATTCATAGTGAGTGTTACAAACTTCATGGAAAGCCCCAAATGGTGGCCAATGCCACATCCGATTTTAGCCAACAAGAATATATCTAGCCAAGTTCTCAGGGAGCATCTAGCTCAACCAGATGAGTTGCGGAGATGACTGTAGCAGAGTACGATCAGTACATGTATGGACGGACTGGCCAGGATGCGAGTTCGTTTGAGGTACCAGCAGCCACATTTGCAGGTAATCCTACTGCATGTGTGGCTACCCCTCACACTTGG
>JAOTRH010000024.1:5551669-5633323 GCA_034768845.1 Heliamphora exappendiculata | reverse complement strand
CCTTCTAAAAAAAAGGGTCAAGTAGGGAAATGTTCACCTAGTTTGCATTATCTCCGTTAATCCCAAACGTACATCTAGTTGTGCCAAAATTACACTATATACTTTACAGTTCTACTTAGCTGAAGACTTATCTTCAGCCTTCTTAATATAGCATTGGATCTAAACTTCAAACATGACCACCCATTTGATCCGGTAATGTACATAACAGAAGAGTTCTAGGGCAACAATCTAACGGGTTCAAACAAGTAGATCACTTCCTTTTTTTAAATAGCAAAAAGAAAAAAATCGTCTTGCATAACTTTTGAGCTTTGCAATGGATAGAACAGGAGACATAAGAGCATCTCCAATACACTAGCTAAAACATGCATCTTGGCTAAAATAGCTAGCTTGTGCTTATTTTTTCTACCCCAACAGGTATTGTAAATGGTTAGCGATTATACAAAATTCTGTTTTTGCTAGAACTCACAAGACAGACACAAACTCGAACAGAACAGAAAAATGATGATGGCAATTTTGAGGCGTCGTTTCCCTGTCCAGCGATTCAGGGAGAAAAATTGTTTCAGTGAGAGAAATTTGTTTGAGAAATTGTTTGGGTTCAGAGAGAATGAGAAATTGTTTCAACTCCAAGAAAAGACCACCGCCTCTGCGAACTCGACCGTCGACCATTGTTTGGGTTTCTTTTGGTTTTGTTTATTGATTTGTTTATTTTTATTATAAAAACTAGATTAGTTTGTGAAGATTTCTTTTATAAAAATTTAAAAAGAGATAAATAGAAAAGTGGTTACCTAAAATAGAGAGTAGCGTTGGAGTGAACACTTAAAAATGTGGTTAGCTAAAATAGAGAACATATTTTTTATTATATTTTGGCTAGCTATTTTACAAAATAGTGTTGGAGATGCTCTAAAAATCCAAAAAGCAAAGTGATTTCTTGAGCATCTTTTCAGTGAATGTTGGCAAGCGAAGACCACAAAGTATGTGGATTAATATCACAAATCATCAGGCCCCACCAGCACATTCCCCCCAGCAGAAAAGATTAGTTTTCTGAGGTAAGCAAACCAGATTGAACAATGATGACCTCTCATCTGGACCAGATTTTGATGAATGACAAGAATGACCAGAAAATAAAGGTACACCTTTAATGATCAGAAATGAAGCAACCTTGCTAAATTTTTGCACCAGTAAGTTGACTAAGAACCACCAAATGGTAGAAAAAATCTTTATCGGAATGTCATGAGTGTTAAGAGTGGAGCATCCAAAGCAAACCCAAACTAATATCTCGCCAAATCAGCCCAAAAAAGTATTGGGACTTTCTGTCTGATGCGTTCGAGTACCTGCCAGATTTTATAGTTTAACCTTTCATATGCTCGATTACGTCAATCCCAAAAAATCTAAGGATACCACTGGACCAAAGCAAACAGTGTAATGTTCAATCAAAAAATAGCTCGTAATGTGACCAGCATATGAATGACATCATCCATTTAAACAATCAATTTTTAAAACACTATTGAGCGAAAAGGTAATTTATCCAAAAATCACTTTCGATCTGTAGATTAAAAAGACTTTTTCCCATGAATCTCAACAACAACAAACTTCCAAGAAGTATACAATTGTTTACAACTCAAAATCTAGAGGGGAAAAAAAGGAAACACTTAGGCTCCGTTCACTTGTCAGGAATCTTATGCAAGAAAGTTATTCTCAAAAAAAGAGAGGTCAAGGAAAAAGAAACTTATTTTCTTGTGTGTGTTCATTTGCAACAAAATTTTACAAGAAAATTAATTTTTTATTGTTCATTTGTTAGGAAAAGAAAAGATATAGAACAAAAAAATCAAAATAATTAAACTATCAAATTTCACACAATAAATCCTGAATGAACAAATAAATAAATGCACACAATAAATAAATAAAATAAAGTAAAGGATAAATAATAGACAATTTTTGATTTATGTAAACATAATTAAAACTAAAAAATAATGGCACTGCCTAATAAACATGTCCAACTACTATTCTATCTACTTTCAAAGCAAAACATTTATCTTATTTGCCTATAAAAAACTCACCTGAAGATGAAAAAACCAGGAACATATTCTGGAGAGATAGGTAAATGAAGAAAAAAGATCTTTATTTGCCTATAAATATAAGTGAATAAAATATTTGATGGGGGAAAAATATAAGAGGGAGTAGATTTTGGCGGAAAGTTAAGATTCCCATGATGGAAAATCCCATGTTTTTTGTGGGATGCATTTTGCAAGAAAGTATTTCTAGAGGGAAAATAAAAAATTGTAGGTCCCACTACTTTCTTGACAACTGAACACCTAAAAAAGATGTGAGAAAATTATTTTCTTGTACTTTACTTTCCTTTCCCATTACCTGAACGGAGCCTTAAAGTCACCTTACCAGGTTTATCCACAATCTTTCAAGAAAATGAATGGGAAAAGATAAAAAGAACCAGAATTTTTTCTAAAAAATTATTGATTTGTTGCATAGTTTTGTGTCTTATCTTTGGTTTACAACTTTGCAAGTGAATCAAAACAGTTGTGAAGCAAAGAACTTTCCCAACGGGCATCATGTGTCTCGTAACCAAGAATCTGTTGACAATGCCCTCGCATTAGACCTTCATAGTTCCTTCACTGTCTTATGTCTTTGCTTCATGTCTTGCATCAAAAAGATTTATCGAGCAACAGCTTATGAACTATGAGACCATGTAGAATGGTTTAAATTTTACTTGATGATTTGGTCTCTCATACGAAGAAGTATTCGATATTGTGGGAAAACATCCATTTAAGAAAAGTATATACCAAGTCATTAGTATTTGTGTTGGCCCATTTATTGTCTTAATCATCACCATCCCGAGCAGGAAGGGTAATGCTTTGATCCTTTCACATTGAGGAGATTGAAGTTTGGTGACCTTTCAGCCTGTAAATATTGCTCTTTTAGCTAATTCCAAGGCACAAATGAGTTGTTAATGCTGTTTAATAGAACCATTCTTTTTGATAAGTAAAAGTAATTTATTAAAAGGGCATAAAGGGAATGCCACCTGAGTGGCTGAGTACAAACAATAGCCAACAACAAAAAGGCCCAATACACTTCTATCTGTGTCAAAAAACTCCCCAAAATTTAAGAATTAGGCAACAAAATGATTACATTCTAATTTATCCTAACTAAACAAAAGATTAACTAAGCAACTTTTCAACTTAAAGACTCATTGTTTAATAGAACATTTATCAACCAGCTTGGCATGTTGGATGCTTCTGATCAATAGAACAAAAAAGGAGTCAACTAAAAAGAAAGATCACCAATGGAAATGACCACCAAGATACGCATAGTGATTCAATCTCTCTGGTCTACAATCTTGATAGAATCCCATGGAATTATAAAACAAATACGAAGAAGAAAGGAAGGAAGATTGTACTGATCCTCAAAAGAAAGCTAGTCTCTTAAATGAACCACCTAGAGGTTGGACATATCTGGAGTTGGATATATCTATATAAGAAGTAAGCTCAGGTTTTCAAAATGTATAGAGAAATTGTATTTTAAGGGCTTGGATTTGATCTCCACCAAGATTTAAGGATTGAGGTTGTTTTTACCATTTTCATCTTCAGCCAGCATGCCATGCTAGATGCTTCTAATCAATAGAACCAAAAATGAAGTGTTGAGTCGTAAAATATGAATTTAGGGTTTGAGAGAAGAAGAAGAAGAAGAAGAGAAAAGAAAGAAGGAAAGTCAAAGGAAGTTAACCCTAGCCCTTGGTGTCATCATCGTGGCATCGTCAACCAAGTCCTCGCCATCTTCCCTTCTATCATCTTCTTTGTGCCAAACACCGGTCGTCGCAAACCCTAGACCTTGCCATCATCTTCCTCAACCAAGACCAAGCCGTTATCAACCTTAACGTTATCATAAACTGCAACACTAGCAGAGTCATCGTCATCAGCCATCACAGACAACCGACTAGCATTGAGCCCTCACCACAAGCTTCGACCAACACTGGGCCTTCATTTGGCAGCCTCGCTTTAAGCCGGCTTTTCGGCTTTAAGCCACTTTAAGCCAAAAAGCTAAAAAGTTTGTTTAGTTGGAAAGATAGTAAGTAAACTACCAAAAAGCCAAATAAGCTCAATATGAAATTTTATAGTTGCCTTTCAGCCTAAATGAGTTGGGGTATGATTGTTTTGTTAGAATTTGTGTAATTTTATATGTAGAACAATAAAATTGGAAATTGTTATGAGAAAAGCCAAAAGGCCTAAAAGCTGGGGGATGGAAAATGAGGCTTTTTGGCTTTTTGGACTTTAAGCCAAAATCCAAAAGCCAAAAAGCCGGTAGCCAAACGAAAGCGGAACTTCCAGCATTGTTCTGCCATTGCTTGCAACCAACATCGCATCAAACCTACGCTTTGCCATTGCATCTGACTTCATGCGTCGTTCTGTCTTGCTTTGTGGCCAGATAGGTTGACTTCCTTCTAACCCGACTTAATGATTTGTATTGATCCAATCCGACCCAGTTCCTGATTATGTTGATGGGTTTTATTGCTCTGTTTGTGTTGGCCCACTATTGATGGTTCAATAGTTCCTTTTTGTTATTTTGGTTTGGTTTTGTTTGGTATGGATTTGAAATGAGATGTTCTCTCTAGTCTTTTGTGGGGCTACGATCTGATGTCAATTGCATCTATTCGTCTAAATGGAAATAACTATGCACAATGGGTTAAGGCCTTTGAGATTTATTTTCTTGGTAAGAAATAATATCAATATTTGATTGATGATCCCCGGTTAATAATGATCTCAAATATGCTGATTGAAATGCTACATATGCTCATATTCGAATTCGTTTGTGAAATAGTATGGATCCCAAAAATTTTAAAAATAAATAAATAAAAGAATTGTATAATTTCTGGCTAACCTTCAAAGAGGTATAGCTATCTATTTATATTGATAAAGTAAGATTACAGAAAAGGAAGAAAACAAATTCGCAAATCACACCATAATTAACAAGATCCTAAATTTTTAATGTGTTGATTCCAATAAGTAAACCACAATTAACAAGATCTTAATTTCTTAATGTGTTACTTCCAATACTTCCCATCAAGATTGAGAAAAGATGTCAATCAAGCCCAGCTTAACAATTAATGACCGAAGAAAGATGGTCCTAAAGACTTAGTGAACATATCTACAGTCTAATCAGATGAAAAGACAAAGGAGAGAGCGTGCATGCTCGAACTTTTTTCCGAATTAAATGAATGTCCACCTCTATATGCTTGGTCCGTTCATGAAGAATTGAATCAGAGGCAAATATAATGGCAGATTTGTTCCCACAAAATAACCGAGATGATCATTTTTCCTCAAAGCTAGCTTAGCAAGAAGAGATCAAAGCCGAAGTATTTCACAAATGCCCTGAGCTATCGCCCGATACTCAGCCTCAGCCGAAGATCTTGAGATAACCATCTACTTGTTACTTTCCATGATATAAGATGATGGCCATAGAAAGTACAAAAACCAGATGTGAACCATCGATCAGTTTTAGACTCATCACAATCAGCGTCGGTAAAGCATGGAAGATCAAATTAAGTACCAGCTGAGAAGAATAAGCGTAGACCCGAACATGTTTTCAAATACCTCCAAGATATGAAAAACTGCATCCATATGAGTCATGCAAGAAGCATGCATAAATTGGCTTACTATGCTAACTGCAAAAGTCAATAAGGGACACGTATTTGTCAAGTAAATCAAACAACCAACTAGATGTCGGTACGTAGATGGATTAGGAAGTAACTCCCTAGATTTAGCTGAAAGCTTAAGATTTGGATCCATAGAAGTAGAGGCTGGCTTACACCCTAATATGTTGACCTCCTAAAGAAGATCAAGAACGTACTTTCGTTGAGAAGAAGATATCCTACGATAAGAATGGGCAACTTCAATACTGAGGATTAAGGAAGCATTTAAGAAGATCCAAATCCTTGATATCAAAAGCTCTGTCGAGATCCTTTTTTACCTAAGCAAACCTGATGTATCATCTCTAGTAAAAAAAATGTCATCAACATATGCTAAGAATAATGTCATTGACCATCAGTACATCAACGAATAAAACATGTATGATCATAGTAAAATTGGACAAAATCCATAGATAAGATAACATTACTGAAACGACTAAATCACGCCCTTGGTGACTAGTTTAAGCCACAAAAAAACTTACAGAGGCAACATACCTTCCCAGAATACTCCCTCAACCCGAAAACCCGACGGAGGATCCATATAGATTGTTTCAAGTAAATCACCATGAAGGAACGCATTCTTGACATCCAATTGGTGAAGGGGCCAAAAATGAGAAACTGACAAGGACACCAGAAGATGAACAATAGACAACTTAGCAACAGAAGCAAAAGTAGCACCAAAATTTTTGCCAAGAACCTGGGTAAAGCCTTTGACCATGAGGTGAGCCTTATACCGATCCACAGAACCATCAGCTAAGTACTTGACACCAAAGAGCCACTTACACATCATAGTCTTCTCGCCGAAGGGTGAGGGCACAAGCTCCCAGGTATTATTAGATTCCAAGGCATCCATCCATGTTTGCATGGGAGTGACCCACTTGGGGATTCTGGAGAGCTTCGGACACTGACCGAGGGATAGGCACATACTCAATCTTGCCAAGAAAAGTGGGATAGAAAGCTGAAAGACCACCATAGAAGGCATACTGGGAGATAGGGTGATTAGTACTGCAAAGTTAACCATAACGGGAAAGGGGTTTATGAGAAGGATAACGAGAAGGGGTAGGTGCAGAAACGAAGTAACGGGAGGAATCACGTGAATCTGAATCCAAAGAGATTTCTAGCAGCGGCAACTAAGAGTAAGGGCGGAAAAAGTACATCTGCAAGAGAGGGGAAGGTATCTGGGAAGGAGAGTCAAAGATAGAAATCAAAAGAGGAGTCGCAAACGGAGCCTCCAAGGAGGGACCAGGAAGAGAGGTCGGGGCAACTGACTAGGACTGAATGCCATAGAATGCAGTATCCTCATAGAAAGTGACATCAAGAGAGTGAAATATGCAATGAGACACAAGATCATAACAACAATAACCTTTGGGCATAAATGAATAACCCAAAAAAAGCCCAAACCAAACCAAACCAAACTAAGGCTTTGTCTCAATCAATTGGAGTCGGCTACATAAATCATTCTACGTCATTCTACTCAGTTAAGAGTTATATCTTTAGTTAGTCTTAATAAGTTCATATCTTTTCTTAATAAGGCATCTCATGTCAATTTAGGTCTACTCCTCACCCTAGTGTTTTCATTACTTCTGATCTTGTCGTTTTTTCTAATTACTGCATCAACTGGTCTATATTATATGTGTCCAAACCACCTTAATCTATTTTCTCTCAACTTGTCCTCAATCAGTGCAACCCCTACCATTCGACAAATCTTTTCATTCCAAATTTATCTTTTCTAGTCTTACCACACATCCACCTTAATATTCTCATCTCCGCAACACTTATCTTATTTATGTAATCTTTCTTGGCAGCCCAACATTCTGTCCTATATAAAATTGCTGGTCTAATAGCTGTCCTATAAAATTTTTCTTTTAATCTTGTAGGTATCCGTCGATTACATAAAACTTCAACAGCACTCCTTCACTTGAGCCAACCAACTTTGATTATATGGGTTACATCATTTGCAACCTCTCCATCTTTGTTAATAATTGAACCTAGATAACAAAAATATTCACTCTTAGGTATCTCTTGATTTTGAATCTTTATATTTTCACCATTTACACTCTTATTACTGCTAAAATTATATTCCATATATTCAGTTTTGTTTCTACTTATTTGAAACCTTTTTTATTCCAAAGTTTTCCTTCACATTTCTAGCTTAGCGTTAACCCCACTCCTAGTCTCATCTACTAAAACAATATTATCAGCAAACAACATACACTATGGGACCTCATCTTGAATATGTTTAGTCAATTCATTTATAACTAAAGCAAAGAGATAAGGACTCAAAACCGATCCTTAGTGTAATCCTACTGTAATTAAGAATTCATTTGTTTTTCCTGCAGGTGATCTAACTGTCGTGGCAGTTCCATCACATGTCTCTTATCACATCAATGTAACCCTTTGTCACTCAATTTCTCTCCAACGTCCATCATATGATATCTCTAAGCACTCTATCATAGGCTTTTTCTAAGTCTATTAAAACCATATGAAGATCTCTCTTCTTTTCTCTATAATTCTCTATTAATCTCCTTAGTAAGTGGATTGCTTCCATAATTGATCTACCAAGCATAAAACCAAATTGATTATATGACACTATTATTGTTAGCCTTAGAAGATGTTCAATCACTCATTTCCATAACTTCATCGTATGACTCATCAACTTAATACCTCTATAGTTGTTACAATTTTGAATATCTCATTTATTTTTATATATAGGTACTAGAATACTCTTTCTCTACTCTTTGGGGATTTTCCTAGTCATTATGATTTTATTAAATAACTTTATTAACTAAGACACTTCCACTTCGCCTAGGCATTTCCACACCTCTACAGGAATACCGTCTGGTCCTAAAGCTTTTCGTGATTTCATTCTCTTCATTACAGTTTTCACTTCAAACTTATTTTGCGATAAAACTTATATTATTTAGTTTCATCCAAGTTATCAGATTCCTTTCCTTCAAATCTTTCCACATGTTTTTCGTTTAATAATTTCTCAAAATAGATTTTCCACCTTTCCTTAATCTCCTCATCATTTACTAACACCCTTGAATCCTCGCTTTTTATACATTTAATTTGAGTAAGATCTCTTGTTTTTCTTTCTTTTCACTTAGCGAGTTTGTAGATGTTCTTTTCTCCCTCTTTACTATCTAATTTAGCATAAAAATTATCATAAGTTTTCAATTTCGCATCTCTAACGATTCTCTTAATGTCCATACAAACTTGTTTATAACTCCTAAAATTGTCTTGACTTCTATTATTTTGTCATATTTTTAAACATTCCTTCTTTACTTTTACTATGACTTGAATCTCGTCATTCCACAACCAAGTTTCCGTAGTTATAGAGCATTTCCCTTTCGACTCTCCAAGAACCTCTTTCAATATCCTTTTAATAAATTCTATCATTGTACTCCAAATAGTATTTGTATCTTCTTCTAAATCTCACCTTACTTCTTTATACATTTTATCCTTAAAAATCTTCAATTTCTCACATTTGAGATTCCACCATCTAATTTGTGGAATTTTAATATCTCTTCCCGCTTTATGTTGCCCCTTTATGTGAATATCTAATACTATAAGTCTATGTTGTGATGTTAAGCTCTCTCTAGGAATGACTTTGCAATATTTACATATTAGGCGGTTTATGTTCCAAGTAAGGAAATAATCTATTTGACTTTTATGAGAACTATTCTTACAGGTTATTATGTGTTTTTTCTCTTTTTTTAAAGAAAGTGTTGGTTAATATAAGATCAAATGCAACTGTAAAATCTAGGATCCCCTCTCCAACCTCATTTCGAACACCAAAACTAAATCCCTCATGAACCTTCTCATATCTTTGTCACTTGTTTCCTACATGCCTATTGAAATCTCCACCTATAATTATCTCCTCTCCTGCTAGTATTTCTTGAACCATTTCATCCATTTGATACCAAAATTGCCATTTAGTATGATCATCCAACCCTACCTAAGTTGCATAGGCACAATAAGCAAAAAAAAGCCATTTAACAAATTTATTATCCAATTTAGAACGAGTGAGACAACAGTTTTGGACGAAGCAAGTATAGCTAAATAAGCAAGGCAAAAGAGAAAACAGAAGACGATCAAGTTGAAGAACCTAAAAAGGAGCCAAACAATGTAGAATGCGGCTAGGAGTTCGATTAATGAGGTAAACAACAATAAGAACAGCCATATGCTAAAAAAATTTAGGGACATATATGTTACAAAGAAGGCAACAAATGACCAACATAATATGGCAGTTCTTATGTTCGGCAATCCCATTTCGTTCATGTGTATAAGGACAGGTGAGTTGTTGCAAGATATCCACCTGAGTAAGGTGGGAGCAGAAGGCATCAGAGATATACTCACTACCATTATCATATTATATCTGGCGAACAACAGTATGAAACTGAGTTTTAACCAAATGGAGAAATTGAATAAAGAGGGGTACCACATTCGATATTTTCTCCAAAAGATAGACCCATGTGCATCGTGAATGATCCTCAATAAAGGTCACATAATAACGATAGCCAAACAAAGCAACAACCAGAGAGTGCCCCAATATATCTGAATGAATAACATCAAACATACTAGACACACGATGCATACGAGGAATATAACTGGTGCAAGTATGTTTAGAGAGTTCACAAACCACAGACTGAAATTTATTATTCTTACAAGCTTTGATTAAGGAAGAAAATAACAAACACAAATACTAGAAATTAGTTCAAAGTTCGAAAAGTGAAGACGGGAGTTGCAGATTCTGGTAAGACATTGGCCTGAAGACTATGTGTAGATGGTGGTGATAGTGGTGGCTCTCCAAAGTAGTAGTCCATCACACTCATACCGCTTGCCAAAAATCTTCTTCGAATTCAGGTTCGAAAGTAAACAATGAGTAGGTAAAAAAATGACAGCACGATAAAAAATTTTAGCAAGACAGCTAACAAATAGAAGATTAAAAGCAAAATTAGGGATGCGAAGAACAAAAATAAGGGTAATACCAGGAGAGAGAAACACATCACTTATGACGAATACATGAAGTAGAGCCATCAACGAGGCAAATTGTGTGATTAGTAGAAAGAGAAGAGGAAGAAAACAACGATAATTCCCCAGGCACATGGTTATTGGCCCCAAAATCCAGAAGTCAAGTAGGTTTCGCAAATTGAACATGTAAAGCACTAGGAGCACATGTGAGTAGGGTAGTAGTGGAAATCTGAGAGACGCCTAGAGCCTGAGTAGTAAAAGAACCAAGCAACTCCTAAAGTTGACCAATCTGGGATTGGAGATGGCTAAAGTGAGAGAATGCTGGAGACCTAGTATTTCCAATATGCTCGGCAATAGTAGCAATGAGAAAGGACTTTGAACCGGAAGGGCAATTCCTAGTAAAGTGTTGCTTTAGTTCGAGGTAAGATTTTAAGCAATGGACCTTAATGTGCCCCGTTTCACCATAATAATAACAAACAACCTTTCCAATCGAGGAACGAGATCCACAATTAGGAGCAAATGTTATTTGATCAGGTAGGGCAGGTGGCTAAGGAACAGAAGGTGGAGCAGGCTGAATCAGTTGATGAAGATGTTCCTCACTATCAATAGTAGCAAAGGCCTCATATAAGGAGGGCATGGGAGACGTATTCAAAATCTAAATGCGAAGAGACTCGAATTCAGTCTTCAAACTCATCAAGAACTGATATATATGTTGACGATAAAACCGTTTGACTATTATTGAGGTGACCTCAATTCGAAAATCATTTAAGGTCCATATTAGGCTAACTCTTCCCAGCAAGATTGTAAGTAGCTAAAAAACGCCATCACAGACAGTCCTAAAGCCTCCTAAGATGCATGAGAGTATCCTAATATAACTAAAAAATGTGGGCATCATTATGGGCATGTGCATTCATCTGTGTCAAAACTGACCATAAATGAGGAACCGAGTTATGATACATGAACATGTGGTAGATATGTCCCTCCATAGAGTTAAAGATCCAACCTAAGACGGTGTAATTCTTAATATCCCATTGAGTATACTTAGGATCATTCTCGAGTGATGATTTCTTAGTTGCCAATAGCTAAATAGACTTGCCTTTTCCCCCAAGATAGAGACGGAGAGATAACCTCCAAGCTACAAATTTTTTTCCATTCTACAATACACTGGTGATACGTTGAGCAAGTGCATGTTGAGAAAAAGAAAAGTTGGATTGAGGTGATTTAAGCACATTCTTGTTGCAGGAATCAATCATATTGCCAAAACAAAGGTAGTTGGACACGCGACAAAATCAAGAAGACAGCTACAGAAAAATACTGTTAGCCCTTAAACAGATATGAGTAGCCACGAAAAGGAATTACCACATCAGTAAATCAAAAATGGTGAAGAATCAACAAAGGGCTGATTGAACCAGAAATATGGTCGATGGCTAAAGGTCGATGTCATCGGCAAGGGGCCGACGACTAGAGGCATCGACAGCAAAAATGAGTGGTGATGGGGAGACAAGTTGAGGTGTAGTCGAACTAAAAGAGGGGAGATTCGACATTGAGGAATAGCGAACTATGAAGAAGCAACAACGATGATGGTAGGCAGTGATGGATTGGTCGACGGCGAGGGAGGATCATGAGCCAAAGGTGTGACAACAATGATGACGGGGGGTAGCGAAGAAGTTGGGGTTTCTTGTGATGGAAAACGGAGCAATGGCGAATCAGAAAGAGGGCAACGACGATGACGCAAGGCGACTGAGGGTACATCGGTGGCGAGGGATGGTCGACAACTAGAGGCGTCGACGGCGAGGTGGCAACAGGCTCGGGTTTTGGTGATGGAAGAGCCTGCGGGATTAGGGTTTTTGGAAAAAAAATCGGATTTTGGCTATAATACCAAAAAGAATAAAAGAATTGTATAATTTTTTGCTTATATTCAAAGAGATATATGTGTTGATTCCAATAATCAAACCATAATTAACGCAATCCTAATTTCCTAATGTGTTGCTGCCAATAAAATTAGTGATACTCTAGTTTTTTTACCTACTTCTAAACTTGAGTGGAAACAAGTTGGGGTATTTTGGTTTAACATTGCTTCACCCCCAAGGGCCTTTCCTTTACTTCCCGCTCAATATAGAAGGCTGCTTACCCATTTGCGCTCAAGAATTATATTCTGGGGTTAATAATTTTCGCCGTATTTATGACCTTCATTAGACTTATTTCTCTCTTGCTATTGATGAGCTATCTTTGGAGGAGCATTATGTTAAGTTTAAATGTATGTGGCTCAAACTTTGTCAATCAATTACTGCTGATTTTAAATCTATGCAACAGCAACATGAGTCTATACATGTTGCTCGGTTCTCTCTAGTGTGCCTCAATACTTCGATCTTGTCCGCTCTCAGATTTTGGGTGTTAAGAATTTGCCCTCACTTAGTGAGGTTTTTAGTCGATTTTATAGGCTTCCCTTTCAGAACCTAGTCCCGCTTCAGTTACCTAACGATCGTTCTTCCTTAAGTCACTACTATGGGCGGGGGTCGTTATTCTAAGGTGGTTCTCCCAGTAATAGTCGTGGTTGTGGTGGTCGTAGTGGCCGGGAGCATAGTCAAAGAGGTCGTGGCTTTGATCGTATGGGTCAGGAACCATGAGGAGGTGGTGGCCTTTGCAAGTGCACTAATTGTAGTTTAAAGAACCATGCTATTGAACATTGTTGGGATGTTCACGGTCGTCCTGTGACACATCAAGCTAGTGTTCATGAGAATTTGGATCTTTATGGTGGTCTTATAACACATCATGTTAGAGTTCACGAGGAGGATATCTCATCTGTTATTCCACTATGCCCCATTAACAAAGTGCTCTATATTCCAGAGGAAGAATACCATCGTCTATTACCTACACAGCCCCCTTCTGCATTGTCCTCTTCCACTGTTACTTGAGGCCAGACAAGTACCTCCCTTACATGTTTTGCTTCCCAAACCCCGTGGATTATCGATTCTGGTGCTTCTGATCACATGACTGGTACATCTGCTATACTTTCAAATCTTCGTCCTATTAGCAAGTTGTCAAGTGTCATCTTGGCAAATGGTTCCACCACTCATATTATTGTTGTGGGCATTACTCCTTTTAACTTTTCCCTCTCTTTAGAATTTGTTTTATATATTCCTCATTTTCCTTTTAGTCTAATATCTATTAGTAAACTTACTAAATCTCTTAATTGTTCAGTCACCTTCTTTCCCACCCATTGTGTTTTTTAGGACCTTAAACCGGGAAGAGGATTGGCGGCGAGCATGAAAGGACCGATCTTTACTATTTTGTTGCTGATGACTCATCAAGTTCCGTAGCACTTTAGTCTTTTGTCACTCCTTACTAGCATCATTGTCATCTTGGCCATCCGTCTCTTCAGATTTTGAAGTTGATGATACCTTCTTATGGCTCTGTTGAGTCTTTACACTGCGAAGTGTGTCAGTTTAGTAAACATCATCAGTGTCATTTTCACCTCGGGTTGAGAGTTCTATGTCATAGTCCTTTCACTTAGTTCATCCAAATATTTAGGATTCCACGCATGTCTAGCAGTTTTTGGCTCAGTATTTTGTGATTTTTGTTGACGATTACTCTCAGTTACATATCTTTATCTAATGAAAGATAGATCATAGTTGTTTTCCGGATTTAAATCATTTTATATGGAAATCAAAACTCAATTTGATCCTTCACTTTTGTGTTTTTCATTCGAATAATGCACGTGAATGTTTCTAAATCCTTATCTCAATTCTTTAATGCTTATGGTATTATTCATCAGTTGTCTTGGGCTCATACTCCACAATAAAATGGAGTTGTTGAGCACAGTTGCGTCATTTGTTGGAAGTTACTAGAACTCTTTTATTCCAAATGTATGTCTCTAAAGTTTATTAGAGTGTTGATGTTCTTACAACATGTTACCTTGTGAATCATATGACTTTTATGATTTTGGGTGGTTAAATTCCTCATAGGTTGTATTTCTAACTCGTCCTCTTTTTTCTATACCTCCTAAGATCTTTGGGTGAACATGTTATGTTCATGTGTTAGATCTCAGTAAAGACAAATTGGATCATAGGTCTATCAAGTGTGTTTTCCTAAGATATTCTCAAATGTAGGAAGGATACAAGTGTTATTCTCCCACGCTTCGTCGTCACTTTGTCAGTGCCGATGTTATTTTTAATGAATCCTTGTCATTATTTTCCTCTCCTAAGTCCAATGCTCCCTCATAGTGTCTTCCTTGTCTCGTCCCTTCGCCACTGGTTCCTACTGTGCCGCCATTAAAGGTATATGCTCGTCATCACAAGCCTTCATCAGCTCCTCCGGTGCCTCCTCCTAAACTTCTAACATGTTTGGAGATTTTGTCTGCTCTTCCTTCGGCTCCTTCCATAGTTGTTGCTCCATTGGACCCTGAGTCTCTTGTCTTCCTATTACCCTTCGAAAGGTAGACGTGGTTGCACTTTCCATCCTATTGCTCAGTTCGTCTCTTCTGGTCATTTATCTCCTCCACTTTGTGCTTTTATTACTTCTATTTCTGCTGTCTATGTTTCTCATTCTGTTTAGGAGGCTTCATCTATTTTGAGTTGGAGGAAATCTATGGAAGACAAGATGTTTTCTCTTTTTGATAATGGCACGTATCTCTTCCTCGTGGAAAATCCACTGTTGGTTGTCGTTAGGTCTTCATTGTGAAATATCTTGATGGTTTTGTTAAGCGTTTCAAGGCTCATCTTGCCAAAAGGTATCCTCAGACATATAGCGTCGACTATGCTGAGACTTTTTCACCCATTGCTAAAATTGCTTTTGTTCGGATTCTTATCTCGCTTTCTACCAATCTTGGGTGGACATTATTTCAATTCAATGTCAAGAATGCAATACTCCATGGTGATCTCCATGAGGAAATTTACCTGGAGCAACCTGTTGGGTTTGTTGCTTAGAAGAGACTACTAAGGTATATAGACTTCATAAAGCGTTTTTACGGCCTTAAACAATCACTTAGAGCTTGGTTTGGGAAGCATAGTGATGCAATTTTGAAATTTAGAATGGGTCCTTATCATTCAGATCATTCTATTTTCTCCCTCACATTTGAAAGAGGAAAAATTCCATTGATTGTTTATATAGATGACATTATTATTACTGGAAATTATGAGAAAGGCATTGTTAAGTTAAAGACCTTTCTTCAAAGTTAGTTTCATGCTTAAGACTTGGTTAAACTTAGGTACTTATTGGGTATTGAGATAGCCAAGTCTAAGGATAGAATTAATTTGTCGCAAAGGAATACACGGTGGATATTTTGACAAAGACAGTTTATTGGGATCAAAACCGGTAGAGAAACCTATGGATCCTAATGTCAAGTTTTGCATTGATCAAGGGGAGTTACTATCTAGCCCCGATAGGTATTGTCACTTGGTTAATAAAATGAACTATCTTACTATTACTCGTGTAGACATTTTCATTCACTGTTAATGTGGTTAGTCAATATATGTCAGCTCCTCGCGTTCCACACTAAGAAGCAATTCTTAGAATAGTAAAGTACCTTAAGTCTCATCCTGATTGTGGTTTATTATACCGAGCTAATGATCACTTACATGTTGAGGACTTTACATATTCAGATTGGGCAAGAGCTCCATTAGACAAGAGCTCTACCACAAGATATTGTACCTTTTTGGGGCAATCTTATCACTTGGAAAAATAATAAGCAGACAGTTGTTACAAGATCTAATGCAGAAGCCGAATATAAAGCAATGGTTCATAACATCTGTGAGATCATGTGGATGAAACACTTTCTTTAAGAGAGCCCTGTTGATGTGAAACTTTCTATGAACATATATTGCGATAATCAAGTCGCTATCCATATTACCTAAAATCCATCTTTCATGAGAGAACAAAACACATTAAGGTGGATTGTCATCTACTTCGAGAAAAAGTGGAGAGTGGTGTGAGAGCTACTCCCTTTGTAGCTACAGGCATGTAGCTTGTTTATATCTTCACTAAATCTTTGTGCAAATCGCGGTTGAAGTTGCTATGTAACAAGCTTGGTCTATTTGATATATATTATCAAGGGGAGTGTTAGGGGTTATTTGGTAATTTATTTAGTAGTTGTGGGTATTATAGTCTATGTAATATTATTACTTTTATATATATATATATTGATGATACGTATTTGAGTTGATTAACATCCTAATTTTGTTTGAACACTCTTAATAATTTTCTTGCTATTAATTGTTGTTTCAAATTGATCGTGAGGTCAGTTATGTTGGAAAGTGGTTATAGGCACGGACAATTCTCTAGTACCTTAAACAATGGTTCAAAACAAAGTTGCTAAATTCAAGAAAGCTCATAGTAACTGAAGAATTTTTGGAAATTGAGTTTGACCACTAATCCCTGACACCGAGAGGCGAACTACCTAGAGCCCAGGGGTAATACCCATATTCTGTTGAGCATTCCATTTTATTTAAATAGAGAAGAAACATGGTGCTTGAAGAGGTAGAAGCATCATGTTGATTATAAAATTTTCATATGATATCATTCTATAAGCATACAAAACATTAGATATGTTTTAAACATTATTAATTATTTTATCCATTTCAAAACAAGATTATTTCTTCTAAAAGTAATTTATTTATACACTTGTTCTCTTGAAGGCTAGACTGCACACTTATCTCAGAAACATTAGGGTAGATGACAAGGACATTGAAATCTTTGATCTTTCCTGCGGGGCAATTTTGGGGAAGGGGAGGATGGAGATTTGGCAGGCAGAGAGAGAGAGAGAGAGAGAGAGAGAGAGTGAGTTTCAAAGTGCATCTCACCAATTCCAACTATAACTGGAAGACCTTTGTTCTCCAATAAAGCCTGAAATCAAAGACAGTGAACTGAAGCTCAAATCTTACTAGAAGACAGACTCTAAAAGAGAAGTTCCAAAGTGGTAACCTCCTAAAACTTTTTCCTTGCAATTTATCTAAGAAACCTTGCCTGTATTGCTTGAACAGCAAGAAGCAATCCCCTATCCAAGTCGTATGAATCAGGCATTGGAGCAAGATGCAGGGTATCCCTGAAAGAAGGATCTGTTTCTGTTTCATGATAGGATCGAGATAAATAAAGAATTGATAATAGACCGTAGGCATAGTTCACAACTTCACATAAGAATAATAATAGCCAGTTAAATTTTACTTACAAGTGGTTGAGAAGACATACCAATGACAGAGCCCTCAGCAAGTGGAGGATTTGGCGAGATGAAATGCCAAGTTGCTAGTACAGGTTCCATTTTGGATTTTGTTGGGGATCGAGTCCATGGCTGAGATAAATCTTCAAGCCGGTTAACAAAGTTTGGAGTAATTCGAAGAGGCTTTGGTGCAGCAATCAACTTTTCTTGACTACTAGTTGAAGTTGCATTTGATGTAAGTGGCGGTGTATTAATACGTGGTACACCTGCAAGGGGGATGGACGGATTGGAAGAGAAATAACTGATATTTAAGACGAAAACCAGGAATTGTATGGAATACAGAAAGGGTAAAAACAATAACACTAGATATCCCATTTCCCTACCTTTTGTTTCAAGAATCATTTCAAGATAGGATTTGGTGATCCATGGTCCGTTTATACCCATCCTTGATGCTTCTGCACCAACCGTCTACACAAAAGAAAGACATTTAAAACTTCATCAACCAAAGTTTGTACCATGCAAAGCAGAAACAACAAAAAATACCTATAACATATTACTTGCGAAGAGACAAGTATGAATTGACAGAAATGATGATAAAAAATTGACGAGAGGGAAATATATTCCGTAGAGAACAACACTAGCCAAATCCTATGCACACCATTAGTCCCGAGAAGGATGAGGGTGTGGCTTATGCTCCCTATATGTTTGATGTGATTGTTATGGCTGGAGTGAAGAGAAGATATTTTGATCGGGTCGAGTCGCCATTGCTCGGATTGAAGGGTGTTATATTTTGTAATTTGGATAACTGGCTGTTTGAGTGCGGAGCACGCTATCCCTTTTTGGTCGGAACTCTTTTTGTTATTCTCCAAAATGGTAGGGGTTTTATACCCTCCTATATGGATGGCATTCTCTGAATGTCCTATAAAATCTTTTTCTTATAAAAAAATTCATATGCACATCATTTAATTATGAAAGCAGAATATGAATTCGGTACATGTAAATTTGGAAATTGCGGTTAGTTTCCATCTAACAGCAATAACTTGTAAAATTAACAATGGGAAGTCCAAATGATGCATGTTAGTCATGAACAAGCCTTATCCATCCGTGGCTCAAAAACCCTAGAATCTACATCTAGGGGCGAACTAGAATTCACACCAATTTTGAGGAAAGAGTAATTTTATTCAATCATTCAATGAACCAAAATACAAGCTTAAGGACCCTTAAATAGAACATTGAGATAACAAAATATAACAATAAAAATAAAGATAAACTAATCATATCTAAACAATTCTATTTAAACTAATTCAATATAAACAAATTCTATGAAAACAAAACTAATTAAATAAATTCTAAAATAACAAAATTCAAACGGTGACTGATAAATAAATATACTAAAAAATAATAAATAAAATAATTTATATGAGCTGGGTCCACATGCCTAATGTTCATGCAATCAGAGTACCATTGACGTGAAGAACCCTGGCTTTGGTGTCCACACCACCTAGCCTAGTTTGATAAAGATGACAATAAAAGTAATAAAAATAACTCTTTCTCAAACAGCTCAAGTGTTTATATGACTCACCAATCAACAACCTAACATGGAATTCCCCATTTGCGTGCTACTTCTCTGTACACATGGAATCTTTATGTTCGCATCTCCACTTGCAAGTGCAAGATAATGTTGGACATGAAGTTAGAGAGCTAGATGTACTTTGTTGAGAAAATTTCCTAATAGCTTAAGCAATGAGGATGATTGGTGATCTACCGGATAAAATATACAGATTTAAAATCTTTTGACAAAAGAAAAGTATTGAGCAGCGATAGGAGCTATGTAAACTTGAGCATTCAAAATGTATTTCTAGCTTCTCAATTTTCAACACTACTCCAAAAAGACAGTTCTGTACACATATTAATGTATAAATATAAGATGTCTCCTTATGCATTCACACTCACAAATTTATTTGTTGATATTTCATTATGCTATATTAGTTTGTATTAATTCAAAACTGTTGACAGGATAATAATGTGAAAAATGATGGAACGACCAAGTAACTTTGGGGATGCCGAATATCTTGAGAAAACTTCAAGATGTACAATATGTGTTCTGATTCAAGCATGACCTGTGAATGAAACCTGTCCTGCAGACGCTGAAATCACATGAGCTACATCCCGCTCACTATAATCTATGCTCAATTCCTTATAAACAATTATCACTCAACGTACGACCAATTTGTCTCCCTTCAATGCAGCAATATGCAACTTCTCATGCTATTCAATTAAAATTGAATGGTCACTCTAGTGAGCAACAAAACTTCCATATGCATTTGACATGATTTATGATGCTGTTCTTGTCAAATTTTGAAGCCCCTTGTGCTTTCCACTAAATTCTATACTGCAAGAAACATCATGCAGTGTCATTCACTTATATTTAGTGCATGTTACATTGACCAACCAACAAGGCACACCATGAAGGGGAAACAGTTTTCAAGCCCTATCCAAAAAAAAAAAAAAAGCAGAGGAGGAGAAGAACAAAGATGTTTGCACTGATGCAGCACAAAAAAAGTTCACCTTTGTTAAGAAAAATACGAAGCCGTACCCAAATGGGTAGGCGAGCATTCTTATTTATAATAAAACTAGAGAGCCACTAGTATACTCACACACACCGGATAATAATTATATAATAATAATAATAATAATAATAATAATAAGCTACTAGCACTCCCCCAAGGTAGAGCATTTATATCTACTAAGCCCAACTTGTTACATAAATAGGAGACACGCGGACCCGGTAAAAATTTAGTAAAAATATCAGCCACTTGTTCTCCAGTAGGAATGGATCCAAATGTAACAACTCATTTCTGATATTCCTCACGGATAAAATGGCATTCAACCTCAATGTGCTTCGTTCGCTCATGAAATACTTGATTTGTGACAATATAGATAGCGGAGATATTATCAACCCAGAGTTTGACAGAGTCTAGTAGGGGAAAGTATAACTCTGTCAAAATCTGTTGAAGTTACATAATCTCAGCAGTTGCTAATGCCATAGCACGGTATTCGACCTCAGCACTAGATCAAGATACCACAGTCTGCTTCTTGCTCTTCTAGGAAACCAAATTCCCACCAACAAACACAGAGTAACCAGATGTGGATAACCTGTCAAATGTACATCCAGCCCAATCAGCATCAGAGTATCCTTCCATTCTCATATGGCCATGATCAGAAAACTGAATTCCCTTACCTGGATTTTTGTGTAGGTACCGAAGAATACGTAACACCACTTGCCAATGGTGAACATGGGGATCAGACAAGAACTGACTCACTACACTTACCGAATAAGCAATATCTAGACAAGTCATGATAGTAAGATAGTTAAGCTGTCCCACTGTACGTCGATATTGTTCAGGATCCAAGAGAACCGCTCCTTCTTTCGGCGCTAGGTTGACATTAGGCTCCATAGAAGAGTCCACTCCTTTAACATTCATATACCCTGCTCGCTCCAGAATGTCAAGAACATATTTCCGCTGAGAGATGAACACACCTTTCGTATTCCTGGTTACTTCAATACCCAAGAAGTGTTGAAGTTCACCAAGATCTTTCGTCTGAAACTTAGCGCCCAGGAATAATTTAAGGGCAGCAATCCCTTCACTACCACTTCCGGTAATAACAATGTCATCCACATAGACAACAAGTAATATGCAACCTGCAGGGATATGTCGAAAGAAGACAGTATGATCCTTTGCTGACTGCCGAAGGCCAAATTCCTGGACAACTGAGCTGAAATGGCCAAACCAGGCCTTAGGAGACTTCTTCAGATCATATAATGAATGTCGTAGACGACATACATGATTAGACCCCCCTTGAGCAACAAAGCCAGGCGGTTGCTCCATATAAACTTCTTCCTCCAGATCACCATGCAAAAAAGCATTTTTCACGTCCAGTTGATATAAAGGCCACTGATGGGAAGCAGCCAGAGACAAGAATAGACGAACGGAGGCCATCTTCGCAACAGGGGAGAAGGTTTCAAAATAGTCAAGGCCATAAGTCTGAGCATAGCCCTTGGCCACCAAACGGGCTTTCAACCTCTCAAGAGTGTCATCAGAATGAAGTTTGACAGTATACACCCACTTACACCCCGATAGCTGTCTTTCCAGGAGGAAGGCTCACCAGGTCCCATGTATGATTAGCCTCAAGTGCATCCATCTCCTCAATCATAGCTTCACGCCAACCTGGATGAGAAAGGACATCGACAACAGAGCAAGGTAAAGAATGCTGATCAAGGGTAGTAATACCCTTTTGGATAGTAGCAGGTAAATCACGATATGAGATAACATATAAGGGATGATCCCGACAACTGCGATAAGATCTGCGTAAAACAATAGGAGGATCACTTACCTGATCAGAGACCGGATCCAGCGGAGAGGAGACTAACTCTGGTAGAGGAGAGGTGGTGGGGCCGAGAGAAAATGATTCCGAGGATGAGGAGGGCACAGGTGTCTCTGGGTTAGCCGGAGAAGTCGTCTCAAAAATGTCAACCTGGGACCGGGAAACTAGAGGCGAGACCACTGGGAAATCGGTGGAGGAGGGACACAGCAGGATCTGATTTGAATCATCAGCACCAATGGAGACAGGTGGAGTCGCTGATGCATAGAATGAAGCAGACTCAACAAACACCACATCTCGGGAGACTAAAAACTGTCGCAATTCCGAACTGTAACAACGATATCATTTTTGTGTCTTAGGATATCCCATGAAAGCACACTTTAGAACTCGAGCATCTAACTTGGTCACATTCGGCCTCGTATCGCGCACATAGCATACACCCCCAAAAATCTTTAGTGGTAATGAAAAAAGAATCTACTGAAAAAGTAAAACCGAAAAAGGTGTAGCACCATGGAGGATAGAGGATAGTAATCGATTAATAATATAGCATGCTGTCAATACAGCTTCACTCCAGAACACTTTGGGAACCTTCATTTGGAACATCAGGGCACGAGCAGTTTTCAATAGATGTCTATTCTTTCTCTCAGCCACGCCATTCTGTTGTAGAGTGTCTAAACATGATATCTGATGAATAATTCCATAGGTGCGCAAGTAGGTACCCAACACGCCACCAATGTATTCACCCCCATTATTACTACGGAGAATCTGAATAGTCTTTCCAAATTGAGTTTGGACTTCTTGACAAAAATTGGCGAAGACAGTCGGTAATTCAGAACGCTTCTTCATAAGATAAAGATAAGGAACTTGAGAACAGTCGTCCACAAATGTGACAAAGTACCAAAATTCAAATAAAGATATGATAGGACACAGACCCCATACATCGGAATGAACTAAAGAAAAAGGAATCATGGTCCTATTATTATTCCTCGACACATAGGGCACACGCAGGTGCTTAACAAAACGACATGACTCGCATTCTAACTGTGTACCTTGACTGAAACTGGGACATAATTTCTTCAAACTCGGCAAGGAAGGATGGCCCAACCGACAATGTATATCCAAAAGCTGATATGACTGTCCGAAGCATGCAATATATGAAGTCTCATCCATCGTATACAGGCCACCACCACTCGTCCTCTACTGATAGTACTCCTCGAAACTAGATCCTGAAAAACAAAATGATCAGGAAAGAATGTTACTGAGCACTGCAAATCTTTTGTAATACGACTCGCCGATAACAGATTAAAAGGATTAGTAGGAGTATGTAAAACATCAGATAGGATAAGAGATGGAGATAAAACAGCTACTCCCTGGCCTTTCATCTCTAAGGTTCCTCCATTGGCAACAATAACTCCATTATGTTCAGGGGTCAATTGATAAGACGAAAAAGTACCTGTAGAGTGGGTCATATGTGCAGATGCACCCGAGTCTATAACCCATGATCTGGGAATAGCCATACATGCAGCTGGGTTACCTGCAACTGTAGCTGATGGAGTGTCGACTGTGTTCCCAATCCTCATCTGGATAAAATGATCATACTCCTTATGAGTCATATCGATAGTCCTCCTCTCAGAAGAAGAGGCAAGAACATTATAATCGGCCACTGCATTGGCCACAGAAGAAGTTGGACGCCCATGTAGCTTCCAACACGAGCTTTGTAAGTGTCCCTACTCTCCACAATAATAGCAGGACCTGCTGTTACGTCCACCTCGGCCTCTGCCTCGTCCTCCATCACGGCTTCTACCTCGTCCTCCATCACCAAGGCCGCCATCACGACCTCTACCACGAAAACCACCTCGTCCTCCACCCCAAAATGCACCTTGGGCTGTGTGATCACCCTGGTCAGCAATAGTAATACGAGGTCCGTCTATACTAATTGCTCTGCTCATTCTCTTGAAAACCTCAGATAAAGAGGGAATATCTAACCCAGCCAAAATCTGTGAACGTGCTGAGTCAAGTTACTGGTTCACACCAGCTAAGAAACATACAACTAAGAACTGCATCCTTTGCTCTCTGAAAACCTTGTACCGATTGGTGAAGGGGACCAAACGATCATACTCATCTGCTAATACCTTGAATTCCGTGAAATAGTCCGAGAAATGCCGTTCTCCTTGCTGTATCCTGAAGATACTCCGCATCACATCATATAACCGGAACATGTCATTAGTCGAGGCAAATGTCTACTCGAGTATGGCCCATACCTCTCGAACAGTCATGGCATTAGTCACCAGAATCTCAACAGAGGATTCCATTGAATTCAACATTTTACTCAGTAATCGGGCGTCATCCCGCTTCCACCGCTTATACTCATCAGATCTCTTCTCCGGAGGATCTTCAAACAAATTGTCTTCTTTTTCCATACCTTCGATTGTAAGTAATACTTTTTTCTTCCACAATACATATGTTTGCAGTCCAGTCAACTTCGAATCCACCAATCGTGTGGATGACGAAAACATATCCGTGATTCCTCCTTGTCTATCAGGTCTTACTAGAGAATCCTCAACACTTGTGGAACTTTCCTTCGACATCACAATAACTTAATAAACCTCAAGGAATCACAAGGAAACAAACCAACAAGAAAAAGGACGCACCCACACCTTCGATCATTCATATATAGATCGCGAATCACACCGTCAACTCATCTCCATAAAATAAGGAATACTGCAGTAGCCCTTAGACCCTCAAACCAGCAATCGGTGAAAGACCCTTAAACTGTGAATCACACAGTTGCTGGAACAGTTTTCGATCGCCGTAAAAGTCGCCGAAACAGGAAAGTCCCGGAAAAGCGACAGAAGGTGCTATCAATGCTGAGCAAGGACACTCAACTCTAGAAAGTGAGAGAACATAGGCTGTTTGCAGGAAATAGGTAGAACATGGTTCGTTAGCGCCGGAAAGAGATAGAGCAGAGGTCACCGGCGCTGAAAAGAGAGAGAAACAGGGTCGCAAGTGCTGGAGGGAGGCCGTCGGTGGTCAAGGAAGAGCGAAAGTGGTCGGTGGTTATGTTTTCGTGGTCGGTGGTGGAGTTTTGTGCGTCGCGCGCCTCACGCGCCTCTCTTGGTTGGTCGTCGGTGGCTAGGAAGTGTCGTAGGGGTTCAACGGTGTGAGTACTGTGGTCGGTGGTGGTCGGCGAATACTAGGGCTAGGGTTTCGGCACTGGTTTAGGGTGTGGTGGTCGGCGAGTACTGGTTTAAGGTGTGGTGGTCGTTCGTCTATTCTTGTCTTTGGCTGCTTCCCATCAGTGGCCTTTATATCAACTGGACGTGAAAAATGCTTTTTTGCATGGTGATCTGGAGGAAGAAGTTTACATGGAGCAACCGCCTGGCTTTGTTGCTCAGGGGGGTTTAATCATGTCTGTCGTCTACGGCGTTCATTATATGGTCTAAAGCAGTCTCTCAGGGTCTGGTTTAGGGTTTGGTAGTCGGCAAGTACTGGTTTGGTGCTGGTGGCTGGTGGCTGGTGGCTGGTGGCTGGTGGCTGGTGGTTTAGGGTTAGGGTTTGGGGGCTGTGGCTAGAGGAAGGAGGCTAGGGTTTCGTGAAGGCTAGGGTTTTACGGTGGCTTTGATACCATATTAAGAATAATGGAAAGCCGCACCCAAATGGGTAGGCGAACATTCTTATTTATAATAAAACTAGAGAACCACTATTACAACCGTATGCCCACACACACCGGATAATAATTATATAATAATAATCTACTAGCAATCTTAAGATTACAACACGCAGATGAGTGTAGTAGTTTTATTATTCTTGTTCTAATTACTATTACTCTTTCAATCCTACCATGTAATCGAAGCAATTTAAATGCATACATTCGGTTACAAAATGGCTAAAAGGTAAAAAGTGTAAAAGGAAAATAAAAGTAAGACAGAGTAGGTTGCCATGTACGTGCATAAATACTTACATTGCAGATGAAAAATTGCTAAACTGTCAAAAAAAAGTAAAAAAGAAAAATAAAAGTAACACAGGTAAGGTTGCCATATATACTGTAAACATATACGCCGACATATGCAAAAAAAACGTGCTATTAATGCATAAACTGTATGTTGTTAATGTGAGACCCGCTTCCTTTTTTTTATAATATTAATACATAATGTGTTGGTTATCGCTTTAATCGTTATAGAAAGCATACTTTTATATGTTTTATGCATGTTGGTTTCAATTCCGGTCCTGTTGAACGCGTAGCAGAAAGTTGGAAAAGTTTTCTGGGCAGGACCGCTCGATCGGTCTTTAGACCGCTCAAGTGGTCTGTCTGGCGAGAAATCTATAAGTCAGCTAGTGGTATGGGACTTTGGTCCAAAACTTCTCCTACAAGCTTCACTTTATACACAACCCAAAACCTCTGCCTTCTCTCTAGCTTTTAGCTTGCTTCAGGCTTGGATCTTAGCTTTTCGAGAGTGAATTGGTGTTCTCCTCACCAAGAGCTTCACGTTTATCCGTGTGGATTTTCGTTTCGGACTTTGGTTTTTTGCCAGAGGTTAAAGTTTCGAGTTTTAACTCACCGAGATAGAATTCTAAACTCTCTTGCATTAAAAGCATATTATATGTGATTATACGCATTTTTACCACGTTAAAATGCTATGCGTGTTGAGTTTTCGTGTTAAAACCTTGTTTGGATGGGATAAAAGTACGTTTTATTATCCCAAGGTTTATTACAAAATTGGTGGATGTGTATACATGTGATTTTCAAAGAATGAGTTTTGAAAACCGAAAGAGAATGTGATTTTGTTGCGAAAATGTGGTTTTCGGTATTTAGAGCTAACCCTAGCGGTTGAGCCTTAATTTAAATGGCCCAGTGCAGAGGATGAAAAATATTTTCAAAATGTTAGTTGATTTCTATGGATATATGGATAATGTTGCTGCGTACCCTAAACTTTTGTACATGACTGTTTGCGTACAAATATTTCGACAGTCGTGTTGTGTCTTTTTAATAATTCTATAGATGTACCGTAACAATGTGGTGAATGTGGATCTCAATTGCTCCTCGGTGAAAATCTGTAAATTTTGCACAAGTAGGTGTTTCGTTCATTCGGGTTAATTCCCGTAAATGAAGTATTTGTCTCATTGGAAGGCGTTTGTTATTGTAACTCCGTATAGAACTTGTTATTACCTAACGGGTCATTGGATGCCTCGGACCTAGGCTAATGGCCGAGAGTCTATAGTGGTTACCTTTGTCCCCGGTGCAACGGAGTCGGTACGTAGGAATCATTGTACAAATGCATTATTGAGGGCGGATAATGATCGTGCAGTGAAAGCCCGTAAAGAATTGCATAATTTGAATTATTGTGGGTTGTGAAAACCAGGTTGAAAAATAACGTTTGTTTATGTTTCCTAAACTATTGAACGTTTTTGGATTACAGTGTGAGTTATGGGAACCTGATTGGAAAATAACATTTTGTTTATATTTTTCTTAAACAGTTAGATGTTATTGGATTATATGAAAACTTATGGTTTTGAAGATGAAAAACCGTTTTGAGACTTGCGTCATTGTATTGTTTATATAATCTGTGATTGCATGCTATGCTTTTACTTCTTGATAGTCTATACCTATTGGGTTTCGGCTCACGTTGTAGAATTTAAAAACTTTTCAGATGACATAGTTATCGTGTGGGTTGATCTCGGTGAGCCCTGGTGGAGGCAAAGACAAAACCCTAGTTTTGTTGTTGTTCGGTGGTTCATACTGTTTTGATTTTGGATCATGTAATGATATAACATGCTTTAGACTTGAAAACATAGGTATTGTAATTCTTATGGCCGTGGTGCCGATGCATGTATATTGTATGTTCATGAGAAGAACCATGGGTTGGTTGTTATTTTTCGTAGTTTTACATTACAGTCCTCATTTGATTGATTCAACGTTTTAATGAAAGGTTTTCGGTTGGTTTATACTTTGTGAACTCTTGTACTTCGAGGGAGGATTTTGAGCCTCGTTTTGGCATGTTTTAGTGGGCTTGGTTACGCCTTGGAAGTTTTTCAAAAAGATTAGAAAATGTTTTGGTGTTGGGTGTGAAAAGTTGTGTTTTGAAAAATGATCCAAAGCCAGACCGTTCGATGGACCACTCGAGCGGTCTATCTGGTGGTCTCTACAAACATTTTTTTTTTTTTGTGTTTTGTTGGAAAACCAGTGTCCTTGCAAGGACTGCTTGAGCGGTCTGGGCAATTTTTGAAAAATTTTATTTATTTGTTTTAACGCTTAGCTCTTGAGGACTGTGATCTTAATCTTTTGGGCTATTCTTTTACATAAAATAAATCCTCGGTAGTGCATCCTTCAAATGTTTTAACTTCGTTTTCAAGTTACATTCTTTGACCCGTTTGGGTTCAGGTGGTTTTGGTGGATTATGATATCCCAAAACGGTTGTTCATGGGTGGTTCACGTGACTCGGGTTTTGGGGCATGACAGTTAAACTTAGAATATATATATATATATAGAGAGAGAGAGAGAGAGAAAGTAATTACGTAATATTAACACATACTATTATTTGCAAAATATAGCTAATATATATAATGGCTTAATAAGTATATCTGAGGAGCATTAAAGTTGTTCATGAAACTTAAGAAGCTTTAGTTCAAACAACCTGGTAAATATTTGCGTAGACAGATACAAACATGTATCTGGTAATTGTGTCAAAGGATGAATGTGAGAAAAAGACAAAGGAAGTGAAAGATAAATCTCGAAGAATCATTTTGAAATGTTTTGGATAATGTAAAAGTTTTATGGAGGTGATAATCATTTTGTTTAATCAAAAACAAAAGATCTTCACTAAAAGAAAGAGAAAATTACACTAGGTGTGGGGACCAGAGGTCCCACAATGGAGAAAGAGGGGGGGAAAGGGCGCCGAAATCCATTCTCAATAAATCATATACCGCCCTCAAATCCCTAGATATCAAAAACAACAGTGTCTTTAAGAGGAGGAGACACCGAAACGCAAAAGGAAAATAATTAGCATACTCTATCCATAAAAATTTAATGTCCTCAAACATGTCCTAAAAGTTCCTTGTGTTTCTCTCCAACCAAATGCCCCAAAGGATTGTACATATAGCGCTATTCCACAAAACTTTCCTTTCTTGTTGAACCCAAAGCCACCAAAATCAACTCCAACCATTTGCAAGCACGATGCTAGAGCCAACCAAGTTACCCAACTAATATCCGCCATTCCAAATAGCCGATGCCACAAAAATGGAGCCAACAAATGATGCAAAAATAAGGTATCTAATGATTTTCCATCTTTCCTACACATGATGCATCGTTGAGGACAAAGATAGCTATTTGAAGGATTTAGTCATGAGACTTCTATGAGTCAAAGTCCACATAAAATATCTTAATTTTAAGAGGCCTAACTACTTTCCAAATTCTCTTTTGAAGGGGACAAGAGGAAATATTAGGATTTAACCACTTCATGGAGTAGAGTTTTTAGTTGCCAACACACAATATTCCTTAATCCAAGCTCCATGTGTGCTTTTTTTCCGGTCCATATGTTTGGTCCTATATTTCTCCTTGTGTTTAGTCCTATAATTCTCCGGCACATCTTGGTTAGGAAGAAAATAAAATTATAAACTAAATGCATCAATATTTGATTCATAAAACTGGAACAAAAAAAAATGGAGTCAGAAAACAAAAGCCGCTACATGCATCACCATCAATACAATCAAAGCATACTCATGAGAACAGTCAAATGCTTTACCTTCTACCAGGAAGACAGTAACAATCCTTTGGAAGTGTTAAGAGCAATATTCTATACCAAATCCTAAATAGTGCTTACAGCAATATAATAGTTCATACTTTCCTATTTGTGCCCCTCAGCACCATGTATGTCTCTCCCAGGGAATCAATGGTTTCCAGTGACATTGAAACATTGCCATTGCTAACTGATGTAGATGCCCGTTTATAACTTACTACAACAGTGTACCCCAAAGCTAGCAATCCTCCCAATGTCATCCGTCCAACCTGTTCTAGTTGTAAAAGGAAATGAAAGGATGAGAAGAAGCATCAAAAGTCAATGAGCACAACCGAACAAGTATGCAATAAACAGTTATATAAGTTTTAAGTAACTTGTTACAAAAGTTTTCCATTAGTGAAAGAGGCATTCAGAAACCTCGACAACTTAAAAGCTTGGCATCAAAGGATCATTTAACTCTTTTGAAGATAGAAAACTAGAATAAAGAATTGGATTGTGAAGGTAATCTAATGTTCATGCATATCAAACTAATTTCATGCATGGATCACTTCCCAGACCCATCAATGTGAGAGCCTCGTGCATTGGGGCTGCCTTTTACTAAACTAATTTCATAACCAGATCTCTCTTCTGATGCTATGAATAGCAAGTTGGGAAGAATAAACTGGGTTTCCTTGAGGATTCAGATTCCAGTGGTTGAATATTTTGTAGAAGGGAAAGATTGGTGTTGTCAAACTATGATTTTTCAGGGTTAAAGACCATGGTCGTCATGGTTTGGTTGCAATTTATATAAAGTGCAGAAGACTAAAGGAGAACAGCACCAGCACCACCACCAGGAATGTCACCTAGATTTCCTCATACTTCACTTATTTTCTTATTAGAAAATGACTATTATAATCAAATTGCGAGGCGAACCATATTCACTCAGCTGGTCATATACCACCTCGAGCAAAGCAGTAAAAATTATAGCCTGAAAGCAATACATTAATAGCAGCGTACAAATCCCCACTGAACTGCACAAAAGACAAAACAGAGAAAGGATGGTCCTCTCCCATTAAAACAGGAAAATAAAAAAAATGGAAAGTGGAAAAGCAAAGATCACATTATGATTAAATAGGAAACTCAATATCCACAGAATCCCTTCTATTGAGCTCCCTCCAGACATACAGCAGTGTACCAAGCCTTTCTCTCTGATCTCTTAGGGTAACCAAAACCCGGACAAGCAAGAAGCTCCAGCTATTAGGACAACAATGTAACGACACATTAACTAGAAACGTATATTCGAACTTAGAAAGACTTCTAGGGCTTCATTTGTCATATTTTTTAAGTTACCGGCTCACAAAAACTAGTATGCACCATTTCCAGAAGAGGGTTGCAAATTATAGATGTCAAATTAGCCAGATACATATCAAGCCTTTGAATCAAAAAGTTATTTATATTGAACTTATGGTTTCCTTACGGTAATAAAAATCCTTGTGAAACAATGAAAAGTTTCAATAACAGAAATTATTCCTAGCAATATCAACTTAAAAACCAATATAAAATTCCATAGCCATAGAAAATCAACTTTGAAGGCTTTAAGAAAATCAATAATGACTATTACAAACACTAAATATTGCTCACTGACAGCAAATCATGCATTTTAATTAGGTCCAAAAGACCACTAGCGATAATATTTTATAATAAACAATCACATCTAAAACATCCGATCCAAGTAACAATTATATGGTTGTTGGGCTCAAAGGTGCCGTGGGAAGGGGAAAAAAAGCATGAATGGTGGCTCCTATGTGCTTAATTTGGTGTGTTTGGAGAGAAAGAAACCAACCTACTTTTGAGAAAGTTTAGATGGCTACTCATAGACAAGAAGATATGTTTATTTCAATCCACATATTTGGTGGCAAAGAAGTCCTGTCACTGTTCTTTCTACTGGTGGATTTCATAGTTTATCTTTGACTTTGATCTTTTCTATGTCTCTGATGGACGGGGTGAAGCCCCCTTGCAGTTCCATTAGAAGCATTCACCAACACTCGAGACACCATTTCACCACAACACAGATGTCACAAATTGGCAAATATAAAACCCATTTGTTGCTAGTAAAGCTAGCATAAGGAAGTGATTGTTTCTATCTCCATTAATATAACACTGATTTACACTTGGGTCAATGTTTAGCCTAGGACCAATGTTGCAAGAAAAAGTTTCTCACCTCAAACTCAGCTTTTGGCCGTATAATATAATTTTTGTCAACAATCCTCTGGTCACCCAGTGAAAGATAGTATCTGATACCAGATTGCCGCACCTTAATCCAATCATTTATACGTGCTTCTTCACTAGCAGAGGGAGGCCTTAAGTACATCTCAATAAAGCTGAAAGCAAAATACAGTATAAAGAAAACAGCCATATCAACTCTTGGTTGGTAATATGGTAAGGAAGTCCAGGCAAGGAAAAAAGAATTGCCAACAACTAACTTATCCATTATCGCCTCCTTTCCATGAAAAGTGAAAGCTGAATGTCCGTTTGGTGACTGCGACAAAACATAGCACAGAAGTTAAAGAACTTTGAATACTATTTTACAAAGAAACAAGGAAGAAGATGATGGAAGCCCCAAACAGTTAAAGACAACTTAACTGAGACAGATTCAGATATACCAACATATCACAGGAGAACAAGTTATAGGACATTTCAGCATTTCATCAAAGATAAGAAAATCAAAAACCAATATTACACAGACAAACTTTGCAGCCACATGAGTTGTTCAACTCACTTCATGCTATTGCATCATCATGATAAAACAGGAAAGCAAACAAACACAAATCTTATTCATTTTAGTACTGCGACAAAAAAATTATTTCATCTTTTTCCATTACACAGAGCAGAAAAGGTCCCAAAAGGTTTTCTAATTTTATATATGTTATTCTCCACTTCTACCATTTTTCTGCACACTCTGCAACTGATTGAAGCAGTTGAATCACCCTGTTTGTCCCATTGACTCAATTTCTCCTGTGTCAAAATTTGATTCATTGAGAAATTTATAACATCACAAACTTATGGTTAAAGATATATGCCCCTATACTACATGGATGATCCAAGTCATACAAAATTGAAAAAAAAAAAACTATATTTATCAAGTTTTGTAATACCACAATAAACTTGTTCACATAACTTTGGATGTCTGACTCGAAGGAGTTTCATGCGCTTCAAACATCTGTTATTTACTAGATAACTTCATAAATATATGAAAAACGCCTAAATAAAAGGGAAATGGAGAACATATTCAGCTTTATGCAATTGAGTGTGTGTGGGTGTGTGGGTTCGTGAGTGAGTGAGTGAGTGAGATTTGGCTATGGGAAGAAAAAAAAGAGAGATTTCAGAGAGAGGCTGAAGATGCAGAAAATTGCAAAAGTTGTTGTGGCTTAATGAGATACAGCTTCATGTCTTCACAATGAGATTTTTCGGAAGCATAAAATTATTGCAAGCCTATGATTTTAAGTTTAGAAAAGAAAAACTCGAATGAGACGGTTGAGGATGGGAGGTCACCTATGCTACATAGAACTCAAGAATTGAGTGTCAAGTGCAGGCTTAAGTGTCAAGTAGGATTCATCTAATTCCCATTTCTAATGACAGTGATACAACAAAATATTTATATTTCTAATATCGTACTCATTAGGCTGTTAACTACCAACTCGTCTAAAAGCTTAAGTTGAACACGAAATCCATTTCTTGCTTTGATGCCATATTAAAATGCTAGCCATCAACTCATCTAAAAGTCTACGCAGTAGAAAGGGAGTAACTTTATTATTTGTATTCACAGCGCTCCTTATATTTTCTTGGATGATGGCGTTTACAAGGTGACATAAAGCACCCCATGCACTATGGAATTTCAATCATCAATTTAGTATGTAGCATTATGCTTTGTATATACACACTATAAACTCCATCCAAAAGTAAGTCACAAGCAAATTGAAGGTCAGTGCAAGTCCAGCTAGACACAAGTTTAACAGAATAAACTACTATTTACAAAATAATATTGAAAAGAGTATGGAAGGACAAAATATTCAAGCATAAAGGAAAATAATAAGAATAAGTTCTCTTTTCATATGGGATAAAAAAAAATGGCCTTCCTAACCCATATTGTGGCTGGATCTCAAAAGGTGCAGATCTCCAAACAAAATGGAACAGACAAGAAGACATAAACAAATCAACCGATTGACAGACACCTTGCTGAGGATAATAAATTAATAATCCACAGTGGTCGCCAAAAATAGCCTCACTTTTGGTAGGAAATCAGCCTTACTATTTCACATCATTTAGGTCCAAGTAAGAGCAGATTGCAAAGTAGCTGTACCCCAGTTTGTCCGTGAAAAGAACATATCCCAAGAACACTCTCTAACTTTTAGCTGACCGTTAATTTCTTTTCTTTCCTTTTTTTTCCTCTTTTACACAAGTAAATTGCAATTGAACACCAAATGGGGCCACAACTCACGTGAAAGCCTTTTCCTTGACTCAACTATTGTGACTTACACCTGTTAAAAAGAGAATCAGCTTCCTAGAGGCAACTGTCATCCAACTTAAAACTATAATAACTTATTTAGCATAAAATAACTTCCAAGACACATGGGAATAGAACAAAAATCAAATGGTATCAAAAGCAATGACTCAAATTTGATACTGAATTTCCATGCAAATGATTTTGTTAACTAAGTTTAATCAATTAATATCAGGAATAAGAAAATAAATCTAGTAGAATTTTATATCTATCTTATATGCACAAAATGCTGCAAAAGAAAAACATCAAAGGCTTTATTTAAATTCTCAATCGTGAAGATACGATCCACGCGTATATGTTTAAGTCATGCTCCGTTAGAAGAAAATGAAACCTAAATAGCATTCTTTGACATTGAAGTTTTTTTTTCCTTTATTTAGAATCATTCCTATCTTACAAAACATGGAGCAACAAGATAAAGGGTGTCGCCAGCATAAATGTGTGTGCCCGTATATTGAAAGAAACAAAGAAAGACAGGTAGATAAATAGACATATATATATATATATATATATATATATATATATAGAGAGAGAGAGAGAGAGAGAGGAGGAGAGTGGTAGACAGGTGCATACTGGAGAGAGCAGAAATTTGGGGAAGTAGCTCACATAAACAAACAAGTGATAAATTCCAGAAAGAAAGAAAAAAAAATGAAGGTGGAAAAAAAATTGCCTTCATAATACCATACTAATCCCACATAAACCACATTGGTATGGACTCATACAGGCAACCTTTACACCTTTCTATGGACAATTTTCAGTAGAAAATTTCAAGACTACCACTGAAGAATTCCTAGAAATCTCGTAGGCTAAATAATTGCCAAAATAGAAACACGGGTCCAACTACTGAATATCTGGATAAGCCAAAATAATATTAACATAAGTGCAAAATACTTACGAACCTCACTTTTGCATTTGAGCTTGTAGATCGGCTCTCTAAATGATGAAACGAAGCTGTTATTAATTCTGATCTGCAGGATAAATGCATCATATCAAAAAACAGAGGACAAATTTAGGTGGCCGGGATATTGAAACACAAACCTGAGCATGATGAAGATCCGGCTCGATGTGCTTTCTAAACAAAGGGAAAATACTGTCAATCAGATAGTCCAATGAACATGAATCTCCAATATCATATTGAACTTTGGAGAGAAGACTAAAATGAACACCACCAACCTGATCCACACAAAAAAAAAGTCCAATGCATAATTTCTCATAAAACATTATAAAAGCATGAATAGCCCTATCAAAACTGCAATATAATGTTAATAAGTACATGACAAAATAAAAATGTTACCACTGCCACTCGAATATCTAGCAAAGAGCGGAGTCTTGCATGAAGAGCATAGGTACCATCAACTATTACCTACAAAAAATAATAAAGCAAAGAAGGAAAAATAAATAAAAAAACAAAAAAGACTCGGGTTGTGATTGATTATGCACAACATTACTTGCATACTTACCACCCCAAACAAAGAACTCTTTACTACATTAGAACCAACTCGTCTTTTTTCTTGGAAATCAAACACGGGGATCAATGTGTCTTTACCATTTATCAAGTCCTATTTCAACAGAAAAGTCTGTTTAAAATGAGTGAACACGAGAAAATTCCACAAACCTAAAGTGAAACCAGATTTTACCAACACAACCCACCCAAACATAAAATAAGAAACCACATCCGCAGGATGATGTGACTTTGCCAAATTTAGGACATAGAAAACAATAAAGAAAAACAAAATCATTCATGCGGCAATGTAGAATTCCCAAGCCACTACAGATGTTCACAACCGCTAGGACATGTGCTACAATTCGAAAAAATGGGCCAAGAGCTTTAGTATGTTTCATTCCAACTAAATAATTATCAGTTCAACTTGAAGACAGAAATAAGGAGGAGCTACATACCTCTAGATTTTGGACTAAAGTATCAAAATCTATCGAATCCAAATCATTCCCGTCATCAATCCCAATGCGATAGTTCTCCATCAATACGACAGTACAACTAATTACAGATGTGACCTTCTCTGCTAAGCTTCAGGACCATGAAATTCATACGAATCATTTACAAGAATATGAAGGGAAAAGGACGAATTTCCAAGAATATAACAAGAGCTTATATGAATCCAACACACACACACACACACACACACAAGTTCGAACTAAACTTATTAAAATCATTGAAATGCGATGATAAAATAAAATCAATCAAGTGAATATACCTTGTTTTACCCGATCCGCTTGGACCACCAATGCCAACGGTTACAATACCTTCCTTTTTTTCTCTAAGTTCTTGAATAGATTTAACTAACAAGTAATACCCGTGATCGAAAGACTGCAGAATTCTCAAACCCACTAAGGTTAGGCCACTAAACCAAAATATTATACCGCAATCAATTAAAACACAATAGCATGACATGAACATAACAATAGTCATTGTCTATATATCCTGAAGAACATTCATATCAGCTTCACAATTATGATTCTCAAACACCAGAAAGTGAAGGATTCTTAAAATGCAAAGACAGTTAACATAAGAATCTCCAACTGAAATAGATACATACATGAGCAAACCCAAAGAACATCTATATCTATACTATCTATATATTCTATTATATAAAGGGAGAACACCAATTGGTGTCTCCACTAATTGAAGTTCGACTAAATTATCCCTCAACATTGAAGTTTTACTGTTTACATAAATTTTATTTTATTAATTTTAAAACAAATTTGAACATTCAAATTTTAAATACAATAACTATGTTTTATTAAAAGGGAACACCCCCTTTACTTTGAATTAAAAATTGAAGTTCACTCACACTTTTGATTTGCAAAATTACCCAATAATAAATAATATTTTTACAATTTCTTTTAACGTTAATTCCTTTAACTGCTAGGATGGATAAATAAAGAAATGAAAAAAACTCACAATACCCACTTTTCCTATTTTTTTCTCCCATAACATCAATAATCCTACACAGTATTTGTGCCAATCTTCTAGTATTCAGATATTCTATTTTTAAAAGGGAGCCCACCTTTTACTTCGAACTCAAAGCCTACTAACACTTTTGATTTCCAAAATTACCCAATAATAAATAATATTTTTACAATTTCTTTTAATGTTAATTCCTTTAACTGCAAGGATAAATAAAGAAGAAAAAAACTCACAATACCAACTTTTCCTATCTTTTCTCCCATAACACCAACAATCCTGCACATTTTTTGTGCAATTTCTTCAAGTATACAGATAAATCAAACATCAGAAAACTTGAAGATACCCAGAAGTGGAAGAGGTAGAAGAGAGAGATTGGAAGGGAGAGGTTTTGCATACCACATGAAGAGGGAGGGATTGGAGGATGGAAGAGGAAGATGAAGAAGTTGAGGGTTGCTGGTAGTAATCTCGGCCCCCTTCTTGGAATACCCGCTGCACCACATCATCGTCCATGGGCAACCACGGACGCAACACTCGCCCCTTCCCACCTTTCTTCTTGCCTACTGGAACTTAATTAAAGCAGAAAGTGAATCTTGATTGCTTTCTGGATTGTAAAACAATAGGCGGATGTTTAAAAAGTTTGTTTTTAAAGAAATTTAGTTGTTTTAAGGGGGAACAAAGAAAAAAAAATTGTATTGTTTTGGATAATTTTTTTAGTAGTTTTTTTTTTTTTAACTTTTTAATGTATTTTTATTTTTATTTTTAAATAGTAGTATTTGAAATATTGGTATATGTTTTTTTTATTTTTTGTAACAAAAGTTGATTTTTAAACTTAAAAATTTATATTTATTTTATTCAAAAAAAAAGTTAGAGTATTTAGCATATGTATAAGATTTTAAGAAAATTAATGGAGTTTTACAAAAGTCAAACACTACATCTTAAAAATTAGTTTTTTAATAAAAAAATGACTTTTAAGAGAAGCCAAACAGGGTCCTAGAAAGATATGGTAAACATGTTTTGGTAATTATATTTAAAAATTACATGATATAGCATTTATAGTATTTACAAATAAATAGTAAATTCATATAATGACAAAATTACTAAATATACAATTTTGGATAGTAGAAATACCAAAAAGAATGACATACCCAAATTAATATGAGATGTCGTAATAAACAAAATATAGAAATTTATCAAAATTAACTTAATATATAATCAAAATAATTTAAAGAAATCTATCTAGTTGATCTCAATTGATTGGACAAAAACTTAATTTGGTTTAATTTAATTCGGTAATAGCTATGCTATCTATACTAGTGGTGTTTGGGATTGCTGATGATAGGACCGGAATATCAAGATACAATGATAGTGCTGTTAGGATTGTAAACTAAAAATCATATTTTAGATTTTTTGTATTTGATTTTATTAGTAAAATTTATTTTTCTATTTTAATGAGAATCTGTATGAGAAATGCATGCATTTTATTATTTATTTAATATTGTGCATGAATGTTTTTATTCTATATAGTAGTTAATCTATTATGTAAAATTCAGCTTATACATGGATGACCAGATTATCGGTTCTTATAAAATATAAGTTTCGATTTACAGTCTTAGATGAATTTGGGCACACCGTCGGTAAGGCTATAACACACTGTTTTAGTATATCTTTTTTGATTATAGAGAACGGTATAATTTCGACTTATTGTGTTAGTACACTTTGTGTGTATTCAACATGACTACATTTGATAATTTATTTTATACTGACTATATAAATTAATTTACGTCTCATGGTTATTATGAGTATTTATATTCTTAATCCGAAAATAATTATTAGACACATATATTTAATTTTTATTATTTTGATTTATTAAAAAATGCAATTTTTTACAAGTCTGTAAACATGTAAATTTTTGCCTATCACAAATTAACATGTGTCTCACAACTTAAAATATAATACAATTATTGACAAATCAAATATTGACACGTGTCAAAGGGGTCCCAAATTAAAATAGCACGAATAGTCCAATTATTTGCCACCTCGTATACAATGATATAGTTTTCCACATAATAAGCCTTTGGCTAATTAATTTAAGCCACTTGCCACATGGGACCTACATGAGAGAAAATAAAATATTTTTTCTAAATTAAATTAAAAGTATATAATTATTTTTAAAATAAATAAAATAAATAATTATGTTATTAGATAATTATCTTTTTAAAAATAAATAAAAAGATATAATTATGGCATTAAATAGTTATCTTTTTGAAAAATAAATAAAAGAGATAATTATAAGTTTAGATAATTATCCTTTTAAAAATTGAGACAATTATCGAGAGTTTTTATTTCTTCATAACTTTGTCTCTCACATTCCTATAAATAGACGTGTCATCTACCAAATAAAAAAATAAAAATTACATTTGACACTTGGAGTTATCAAGCAACGAGAGCGTTTTGCAGATAAAGCTTCAAGAGGCTGAAGATCTTTCTCAACCAAATTTTATCATCTATTTCGTCAAACTCGGAGGATATTTCGCCATTCAATTCGAGAACACGTTATCAAGCCCTCAAGTCAACATTTGAAGAGAAGAATCAAATGACTTTATTTCTATAATCTAGAAATTCAACCAGAGATTGTAATCCATTTATAAATTTAATAAAAGTTTAATTTGCACCTACAATTTTCTATCGTGATTTTCGGGCACGAAATTTGTTATTTACAAATTTTTAGCACGCCCGGTGGGACCATCTCTGCCTCTCATCTCATCTTCAAACACAAAATTCTTAATGGCTCCAAAGAACGACAATTGAAAGACCCTTCAAATCAAAAAAGGATATTCTAAGCTTTCAACTGCCGTAAAGACCGGTTCAACCTCTAACACTCAGAGCACAGGTCCAATGACTCGTAGCAAGGGAAAGGCTATGGCTCTAACGTTTTTGCAAGTCCCACTAATGCCAAAATTAATTTTTTTGGTTTAAACAAAGAAGATGTTGTTCTGCAAACAAACGAGGATGTGGATGCAATCATCGAAAAGATGCTTTCACACTATTCTCTGTCTCAAGAATCAGCCTCAACTACCAAAGATCATCTGGAGAACGAAGAACATGCAGATTCAAGCTGTTCTAATTCCTCATCTTCTCTTCCCACTCTCCAACCAAAGCTCAAGTCAGTTGAGGTTGTTTCCATGCTCATGATGACAACGAATGCTCAAAAGAACAGGTTGCCCTCTTAACGAAAACTATTGAAGCACTCTGCAAAGACTGTGCAAGATCGAGATGTCCAAATCACATCTATGATAAACAAAATCGGGAGTATGGGAGATTCAAGTCAGGTTACTCCTAATCCCTCGAGACCTTAAGAAGCAGTTAAAACTTCTAACCAGCCCCAAGCAGAACAGAAGAGTTTGCAGATTTCTGTTGACGGCTCCATTCTTGTCGATTAGTTGAAAGAGTTCATCTTGGGCGCCATCAAGGATAAGTACTATGAAGCACCAAAACCTTCTCTTGCTTAAGTTAAGCCTTACGCTCGACGAATCGATTAAATGAAGATGCATTTCTGATATTAGCCACCAAAGTTTCAACAATTCGATGACAAAGGCAATCCAAAGAAACACATTACCCACTATGTGGATAAGTGTAACAAAGCTAGTAACGACGAAGATCTTCTTATCAAACAGTTTATTCGAACGCTCAATGGCAATGTTTTCGACTGGTATTGTGATCTCAAATCCGGTACAATTGACAGTTAGGAACGCTTGGAACAAGAATTTCTTAACTATTTCTACAACACCCGTCGTACTGTCAAGATGATCGAGCTTACCAATTCTCACCGATGGAAAGATAAACCTGTTATCAAATACATCAACGACGGAGAAGTTTAAACCTTAATTGCAAGGATAGGTTAAGCGAGACCTCTACAATCAAAATACGCATTCAAGGTATGCATTGGGGGTTATGTTATATTCTTCAAGAAATCAAGCCAAGAACGTTTGAAGAATTGGCCATGCGTGCTCATGACATGAAACTCAGTATTGCAGCAAACAGAGGTCAAGGACCACACATCCAGAACCTAGAAAAGAAAAGAGCAAGCAAGACAGTCGTAAAGTGGTCAAGCCTGCACCTAAGGTTGGCAGTAAAAAATCGATGACAGTAGTCGCTGTGGCAGTCAAGATAGCTGCTAAGCCAAGGGAAAAAGAAGGTGGAAAAGCTGAATCTAACCAAGAAAAAGAAAGGAGAAGGCTTACTTTGAAAGAGATACAAGAAAAAGAGTATCTATTGCCTAACTGTGAAGTTCTCCTAATGCTTGACGACTTGTTAAAGATGAAGCTCCTTGAACTTCTAGAAATGAAATGTCCTGAAGAAACTGAGAGAGTTCAGGACCTAAACAACTACAAATACCACCGCTTGGTTAGCCATCCAACTCAATGATGCTTCATTCTAAAAGAAAAGATCATTGAATTGGCTAGCTGAGGCAAGATTTTGCTAGAGGAAGAAACGAAAGCTACAACTACAAATCAAACTTCTATTGTTGTTACACCTTCACATCCTTATCTTCTTCAATAGAAAGTTCAAAACTTAGAAAGGTCTATCCCCGAGTTGCTAATATGCAAGATTCAATTCAGATCATTTGACCCAATTGACATAATGGCACCATTCTCTAATTCAATCCTCAAAAAATGGGGGCAATAATTGTGAAGCAACAGATTTGACAAGCTCATGAGATGAAGGATGGATATTTGTGACTAGTAAGAGAAAAGAAAAGTTTACCCCGTATCGTTTTCAGTTTGTGCAAACAAAGAACAAGAAAACGAAGCCAAGCATAGGAAGAAAATACGGAAGACATGCTAGAAAGATAGCAAGAGAGTTGCTAGAAGAAAGACCACACATTCCAATCACACTGTGGGAATTCTTGCCAGAGTTAATGTGCCAAGCTATCATCCATAATTAGTCACGCTGTGAATACCGAAGAATCCCTTGAGCCTGAAGAGGAAAGTAGTTTTGTGCCAGAAGACACGTCAATTGAACCAAATTCTTGCACTTTCACAAATGACTATGTTACAAACATGCCGACCATCTCATTTTCAGATGAAGATTTTATACTTGGCTCAACACATCGCAACCGTCCTCTTTTCATCATGGGCTATACATGAAAGCAAAGGGTCACGAGGATACTCCTAAATGGTGGGTCAGTAGTTAATATCCTACCTTTTTGTACAATGAAGGAACTGGGCATCACTACAAATGAACTTTTTCATAGTCGTCTAATGATCCAAGACTTTTATGAAGAAGGACAAAGAGCTATCGGAGTAATTCGTTTGGAGTTGCTAATTGATGATATGACATCAAGTGCATTGCTTCATGTTATTGATGCTAAGACTTCCTATAACATACTGCTAGGACGACCATGACTCCATGAAAATGGCATTGTTCCATCAACCCTTCACCAATGTTTCAAATATTATCAGAATGGTGTTGTAGAAAGAGTGATAGCTGATGAAAAACATTTCGCTGAAGCTAAATCACACTTTATTGATGCTAAATTATATTTAGCGAGCATTCTGGTGAAAGAACTACAACTCGTTGTTTCGTCATCAAGCCAAAAGTCTCACAATGACATAAACCACCAAAGCAGTAAAAAAGATGTTTCCACTAGCAAAAAGGAGGAGGATGGCCAGAATTCCAAAATCCAGGTTGATGATGAATTAAAAAGAAAGAAGATCACTCATGTGCTTCGTTGTGCTCTAAAGTCAAAGAAAAGCGAAGATCCAAGATTGAAAGGCCTAACCCTTCTAGTCACTAGCCTAAAAGAAACAAGAGTTTCCTCGCCACTACAAGGGTTTGTTCGATCGACTCAAGGTCCTGAAATAGAGCATGGTGATTTTCCTTTAAAGCGAACCAAAAAAGGTTTTGATCAAAATGCCTACAAACTTTTGGCAATAATTCGACATAACTTTCAAAACTCGTCTACTTTAGGAAAGTTCTTACCCAAAGTAACTGATGAAAAGGTTCATGGTTTGAATTCAATCCAAATGATGCTTAGAAAAAGGGGTACGCTGTCCGGAATCTCAAAGCAGGCCTCAGATATACTTCATTGGCTCCTGTGCATTTTGTCATGAAAAAATCAAATACCCATTGCATTACTACTGATGAAGATAAAAATGATGGATCAATCTCAAAAAACTCTTCAATCTTCAATTGCTTAGGTGATGCGGATAAAAAAGGCCTAACTATCTCATTTGGGTGATAGACCATCAATCTTTGATTGTTTGGGTAGTGTAAAAGCAAAAGGTTTAATCTCTTATAAAGATAGCGTGCAAATAAGAGAGAAACCATCGGTCTTCCACCTTTGGGTGATGCAAAAATGAAAAGTTCCATTTTTTTCGATTGGGGGCATCAAATGAAGTTTCTGTCAAAGCTAATCTAAAGAAATCCACTCACAATAGATTGGGAATTTCACAAAGTGATAACAAGTTAATCTCTAAGCAGTACGAAGAAGCTTTGGTTTTGAGAGATGATAAATATATTCAAAGCAAAATACCTTCTCATATGAAATGACAATCCACTCTAATCGTAGATGCCGATGAAGTGTTGGAAGTAAGGTGACAAGCAGTGGTAGTCACCAGAAGCTCTCATAATGAATCTAATAATCCTTTTGAGGATGAGAAAATTGTTGCTTCTTACCATATCACTCCAAGCACTAACGAAGTTGAAGTAGAGGAAGATGCTAAAGATTGTCCCCCCGTGTTTGAAGAAGGTGCTAAATTCACGGTTAACGACCTCAAAAAAATTGATTTGGGCTCACCAGACGACCCATGACTGATCTAGATTAGTGCTCTTTTGATGCCAAATGAAGAAAAGGCTTATGTCGAGCTTCTTCATGAGTACAAATATGTCTTTACTTGGAGCTATAAAGAGGTGCCTAAATTAGATCCTAAGCTAATTGTCCACCATCTGGTAGTAAAGCATGGAGTTCAACCGATCAAACAAGCTTAACGGTGATTTCGACCAAAATTCATACCCAAAATTGAAGTAGAGGTCAATAAACTTATCAAAGTAGGATTTATTCGAGAAGTCAAGTATCTAACGTGGATTTCAAGTATTATTCCTATCAAAAAGAAAAATGGATAAATTCGAGTCTACATCGACTTTTGAGATCTCCAAACGTATCCCCAAACATGACTTCCCACTTCCTATAACTGAGCTCATGGTCGGCGTTATTATAGACACCCCAATTTAACGAAGCCGAATCTTAGGCACTCACCTCGAATGTGCTTCAATGACGAAAAGAATGAGAGTTATGCACAAAGATACTCCCAAGTAAGCAAAATCACGAATTTGGCACAAAACCTAAGAAAATCACCAAGAACCCTCAGGCTGTGACATTCCTATCCTCACAGCAGCCACCTTTTTGAAAACCCTAGAACAGGCCGTGTCCTTCCTATAATGGCCACCACCTTTTTGGAAATCCTAAAGCAAGCTGCGACTTCCTTTGTCACGGCCATCACTTTTGTTGAAACCCCACACATAGCCGCGACTTTTAAAAGTCACGGCTGTCCTTTTTATCGCTATAAAGGTAGCGGCCACCACTGTACAAAAGTAAAAAGATAGCAGTCGTCACTTTTACCATTTTTTAGATAGGTGGCAGCATTCTAGAGGAGGTCTGTGTTGCCCATTTTGCCTATAAATAGGCGGCAATTCTAAGTAGAAACAAGAGGAAGAAGCATCCTGGATACCTAAACTCTGCCCAAATACACTCGCCTGATATTCTTCTATCCATTCTATGCTTTTCGTGTCTTGTTTGTGTTCTTGCTTGCATTGAAGGAGTTCTTATAGCTCATATTGGCTCGGAGGTAGTCTATTCTCACATTCGAGGAGCCATTCAGGGTGGATATTCACACGAAGTAACTATAGGAACCGACAATATTCTTTTAAACCCTTATTCTCTTTCCCCGATGGTGTCGTGGATAAGGTTTCCATTTGTTTTCATTGTTTATTTGTCATTTATTTCAATCTAAGTATTGTTCATTCAAGTTTTTGTTATAAACAATGTATTAATAACTTTATGTTTATAGTCATTTTTATTTCGTTTAAATGCTCACAAGCACACTGAGTACACCAAAAGCTTTCTAAGGTTCTAGAAATATGACGGCTGCGACCTTTCAATGCCACGGCAACATATTTTATTCACCCTACAATCACGCATGTTACTTTTGTAAACTTGGCTGATACTTTTTTGCCTACCTTTTTCACGGCTGTGACATCTTATTGTCTCAGCCGTGACATTTTTTTAAGGTTAAAAACATGAAAACTCTTTTCGAAACTCTGTTATTTGTTTATCCCAAGGCTTCTCTCCATTTTTCTTATTCTATCTTGCATTACTCTTTTCTATATGTTCATCTCTGTTCTTGTAGGGAAATGAATGGTAGATCTGGCCTAGATCAAATGGGTCGTGGTCTCTATTATATACACCTTCCCTTCTATATGTTCTGTAGTTACAAAAACATGACGGTCACAGTGTTTTAATCTCCTGACCGTATGTTTTTTCAAACTCACAGTAACGGTTGCCAGTTATGTTTCAACAACAGTAGCTTTTATTTCCACGTTTGTCAGAGCCGCCATATCCTCTTGCTACGACCATGAGATTTTGTGAGGCTAGTGACATGAAAAATGTGTTTCAAGCGTTTTGTTATTCATTTAAATGATCTATATGTCTTATCTTGAGATATTGCTTATATAGAGGATGAAAGATGGTATATCTAACCTAGAATAAATGGGTTATAGTCTCTGTCCTATATGTTCTGTCCATTTAAGACTATTTTAGACTTTGCATGATGATTATACCCATTCTGGAACCTTAAAAACCTTGGCCGTAACTTTTATTTGTCACGACCATGAGCTTTTTCATTATGTTTCTCGTGGTAACCCAATGTTTGTCACGGTCGCATGTTTTGTGACTTATTTTGTCACGGTCGCAACATTTGTTGCTTTGTTCATGAGTTTTATGTATATCCAGTAGCTCAAATACGGTGTTCAAATCTTTTTGTTTATTCTGTATAGCATGTTCATAGCATGATAGGGACAAAAACATCGTTGCATGACCCTTATACCCTTATTTGTTTATTTTATCGCTTATTCACATGTTTTTCACTTTGTTTTGCTCAAACGATATGTGTGGCATATCTAAAAATAATAACCAAGTTGCATGACCCTAGGACTATAGTTAAGATTTTGTTTCTTTACTTACTTTTGTTTGAACTCTCTTTAACCTCCCGTTCTATATATGTTACCTTTAAAAAGTTTACGACAAGAACCAATATTGACAAAGTAGAGGCCAATCTCATGGTTGGACGAAAATGATGCCTAATACCTTCCATTTTCGTATCTTAACTCCTGAATTCTCTTTTTCTTTGGCTATATTTTTAAAAGACCCGTAGCCTTTTTTTTCTGGGTTTTTCTCAACAACCAAGTGGCGACTCCATTTTTCTTAAAAAGTGTGCTTGAGTACGTTGAATTTTCTTATTTTGAAAAGAAAAGGATATTTTTCTAAAAATAATAGATATTCGATGCATCACTTCCCCCCTGAAAACCCAGATGCTCGTAGCTTTTCTGGCGACTCCGTTGAGGATTGATTTTTCAAAAAAATCATAAAAGGACTTAATTTGAAATGACAATGGTTCTTGTCGTAAACTTTTCATTGGTATTCGCATTTGCATTTACATATTTGTGTGTTTTGTTCTTAAACCCCCGTTTTGCCTACCCGATACCTCGGTCAGTTTACTGTCTCGGGACTATGTCGGAAAAGCCAGTAAACTTTTTGGCCACATGAAAAGTTATTGTGTATCGTTTGACGATGCCTTGCACCATTTCTGGCGTTTAGAGGTATATTCTTGACCCTATTCAGAAGGTACACTAAGTGCAGACCTACCAGCCTTCTCATGTACATATAATTTCTTAGAACTCCTTTTAGAATCAATAAATCTGTTAGGGTTATGTGATTTTTTGTTTTATGTATGCTTTTGTTTGTATAGTTAGGACCCCGATTAGGATTAGTTTTCATTCCCTCGCCTAAATCAATAAATCTGTTAGAGTTATGTGATTTTTTGTTTAATGGATTCTTTTGTTTGTATAGTTAGGACCCCTAGTTTTTATTCCCCCGCCCTATCGTCGAGAGCGAGTTATTTCTAGTTTAGGCCCGGCTAACAAGTCCTTCGGTTTACGTGAGTCCTTTCAGTTCAGAGACTTGAGATAATAGCTTCGAGTACAGAAGAACCTATACGCACTTGCGCCCAATCTTCGTGTGAAAGACTTATACGTGTAGCCAATTAGGCTGGGATCCACACTCAGTGTCAGGCTCAGATTCTAGCATTACAGACCCATGCTGTAGACCCCAATCCAATTCTCTCGAACGGCCAAGAATACAGAGTAGAAGATAACCTTTGGGATGAAAATGTGGGACCAGAGGGAATACAACAAGCAGTTGCACAACTCGTTCGGTCGGGAATCCTAGAAATCCTAGCCACAAAGGAATCGATCTCATCTGATAAGGTTCATAAACTAGAGAAGATTTTGAGGAAAGCCCAAGGGGTTGAAGACTACATGTTGGATGTCGAGGAACTTTGTTTGTTCCCTGATGCTAAGCTTTCCAAGAAGTTTAAGATGCCCGACATGAAAAAATTTGACGGGACCGGAGATCCGAGGATCCATCTAATGATGTATGCAGGAACCTTGTCACCGATGGGGATCAGTGATCAATTGAAACCTCAGCTCTTCTAGCGGTCTTTGTCGGGTGCTACTTAGAAATGGTTCTATCTTTGGATGCTGCAAAGATAAGAACTTGGGAGGACATTGGTATTGCATTTGTCAACTAGTATGACTACGACATCCAGCTCGATGTCACCACCAGGGAACTTGAGATTACTTGGCAGGAGGCTAAAGAATCTTTTGTTGAGTTTATGACTTGATGGACAACTAAAGCAGCAAAAATGATAAATCAACCCACTGAGAAGGAACAAGTGAGAATGGTTGTAAAGAACTTGCAGACACAGTTTCGCAAATATCTGATAGCACATTCGCTAATGACATTTGAGCAAGTTTTCGATGCCGGGGTATAGATAAATGATGCACTGTAGTGTAGGGATATTGAGAAGGGAGAATCAATCCAAAGAGCAGTTCAGAAGCCGTATGTTAGTAACCCGAATAATACCACCAATGTCGTGAACCTACTAAATGCCCGCCCAAATCAAGCTAGCCTATCTGTCCAGCCAACTACCTACAATCAACCTTGAAATCAAAAGAGAACTTTCTGCCAACTCACTGTACCCTTAACTTCTATCTTGAGCCATCTGATTAAGAGGGGTCTCCTATAGCCTTTGGAGCTGATCCCGCCTCCAAACCCTTTATCAGCAAAATATAATTCGACCTAGTACACTGCCTTCCACCAGGGGCACAGTCACTTAACCAACAACTGCATGAGGCTTCGACACAAGATCCAGGATTTGATAAATAACAAGGTGAATCCCCCACCGACTACCGTTCAAAAACCGAATGTCACTATCAATCCTCTACCGAATCATGCAAATTAGCAGAATGTGAACGCTGTTGAAGAAGGCCTGAAAAGTTTTGATCCTACCAAATTCATAGTTTCTGCAACAAAGCCTAAACCAGTTATGATTTTTCCATCCGGTTAGGAGGTGTTGCTAATTAACGACCTTATTTAAGAATTGATAGAGGATGGTTTCGATAACTTTCCGATCTTTATCATCCATGAGGAAGAAGTTCCTCCTCCTGTCAATGATGATGATGAAGAGGATGAGGAAATCAGACGTTTGTGGGAGGGTTTGGCCCGTGTTGAGGCATTGGATGAGTTGGAGGAAGCCAAAATTGACATCAAATGACATGTTTCAACTATTCCAAGTGATGATACAGCACGGCACTAAGGGGCAACCTGGTATGGGGAAGCTGACCCAAGTTTTAGAATTGAAGAGACAGAGAAAACAACATCAGAGATAGAAGAGCCTTCGAAAGGAAATGAGATCGGCAACGAGAGTGAATAGGAAGAAAATCCACCAGCTAGTGAGGAAACTGAGAAGAAGAAGGAGCACGAGGAGAAGGAGAAAAACTCACCCCAAGTGAATCTGTTGGGAGCCGCAAATTTTGTGTTCGACCCCTTCATATACATCGTTCCTCTTCATGAGCTAAAATCGAGAACACCTCTACCTGAGGGACTGATCTTATGTTCTCTCGAAGTGGAGTACTAAGAAGAGAACGATATGTGGAAATTGAAATAAATAGAGCAAGAGTTCATGGATATATAATACGACGAAGGAGAGGATGTGCTAGAATGGTATCTGATTGTGGAAGAACCATATGACTATGGAGGCCTGTGGAAACCTTAGGGTCTTCCCCCACCCTATGATTATAAAGACCTATTTGATGGGGTATCATTGACACAACTCTTTGAACTAGAGACTGATATCGGTGAAGAATCTCATTAGTTTTCACAAAACGTGTTGGGAATCGAGAAGGATCTCTGGGGAGATGGAGAAGTTAATGAGGAAGACAATTAGAGGGAGATCAGGGCAAATGATTTCTAGGCTTTCCGAGAGAAAGGATACCCGGTAGTTGAAATTTGAGAAGTAACCAACCAATTCGAAGGTCTTTGGGAACCAGAAGAACATATAGAACATCTGACGAGAAGCGGGAGGCATTTTAAGCCCAAGCAGTTAGAAAAGGGGCAACCAAGTAGGGGCATGGAAGAACCAAGAAAGCAAGCAGAAAAATCAAATGGTGAAGAGGAAGACCGTTTTGAAGCAACTCAAGAAGAAATAAGCAAATGTGAGCATTTGGGGATTACTTGTGGCATCCCATAAGCACCGGTAAGCCGTCTTGAAAGTTTTGAACATTGTTGACATCCCAATCGACGTATCTCCTGATCAGTTGGTTGGAATGCCTATACCCGAGAAGCAGACCAATGTTATCGCCTTCAGTGACAATGACTTTTGGACTAAAGGGCCATCTTATAATAAGCCGTTACATCTAACCGTCCAATGTTTGGGAAAATGAGTGTCGGTTGTCTTGGTTAACAATGGTTCCATTCTCAATGTGTGCCCACTATGAACCGCTTATTGTTTGGAACTGAAGATACAAGACTTCAAGCCGAGTGTGCAAGGAATATGGGCATATGATAATACAAAAGGAGATGTGTTGGGCATAGTAACTTTCACTGTGATAGTGGAAACTTTGGAAAGTGAGGTAGAATTCCATGTTCTCGATGTGCCGGCCTTGTTCAATCTTTTATTGGGAAGGCCGTGGCTATACGAACCGACAGTTAGAGCAGTTCTGTCAACCTTGCACAAAAAGCTGAAGCTAATCAAGGAAGGAGTAACTGTCACCATTTTGGGTGAAACTGGCTTGCCTAACCCAATCAGTGACGCTACCTCGCTTCTCGAGATTCAGTATGGGGAGGAGAACCTCTTTCTAAGTGGGTTCGATTTTGATGAGACTAAAGCTATCCAAGCTTTGATGAACAAGAAGGAAAACTATGTGAACCCGAAGGTTATAGCAATGATGAAGACAATGTCCTATTTTTCAAGGATGGGACTGGGGACGCACTTGCAACAAATCTCAGAATTGATCCCTATGTGTCACAATCGTCATGGGTACGGATTGGGGTACCCGTTAGAGATAGAAGAGCTGAAGATGGAAAAATACGGGTCAACGTTGAATGGACGCTTTGTTAAAGAAGGGGATAGAAGAGAAGACTAAACAGAAGCTGCTGGGGATGGAGATCTTTTTCGGCCATCGATTGCCCGATAGTGAGGAAGAAGCAGAAATATGGAAGATGTGATTCACTGAAAAGATGCCAACACACTGGCTGGTTCATTGTGAGAAAGGAGATCTGAGTTCTTTCTGCAATGAAGAGATGACCCGAGTGCTTATAGGCAATGATAAAGATAAGGACATGCTAATGATGGAAGCTAGCGCGCTTGCAGATTGCACCACACTTATCATGTTTGTTGTTAAAATGAAAAGGAGTTAGTTTTTTGAGTCTTTTCTTATGCATGATGTAACAAGTGAGTTGGAGTTCGAATCTGTTGAAATTATTTTCACCGAGTCTATGAACAATGTCTGCAATGATTGGTCTGCCGAGAATGCGTCTGTTGGCATCCCGAGCCCATTTTGTTTTGAATCTTAGCTTGTAACTCCTTTTAAAATCAATGAAATAAAATCGAATTTTGCTTACTTTGCTGGGCCTCATATATCTTATCTTGATTATGAAGATTTTAATGAATTCGAGGAGGATATTCCCCAAGAATTAAAAATTTTATTTGAAAAGGAAGAATAAATGCGAGTTAAACCTATAATTAAAAAGACTATTTTAATAAATCTCAATAATGAAAAAGATCCACAACCAGTTCAGGTTGGTTTTACACTGTCAACGTGATCAATTAATCTTTTTATTAAAAGAATTTAAAGATATTTTTACATGGTCCTATGAAGACATGCCCGACATAGACCCCGACATTGTACATCACCAAATCCCTTTATACCCTAATGCTAAGCCCATCAAGCAAAAGCTGAGATGATCAGGTCAGATTAGGCGCTCAAGATCAAGGAGGAGGTTACCAAGCAAATAGACCATGGATTTCTTATGGTCACAAAATACCCAAAGTAGGTGGCTAACATCTTCCTGGTGCCAAAGAAAGACGGAAGGATCCGAGTATGTGTCGACTTCAGGGATCTCAGTAGGGCTAGTTTGAAGGACGACTTATCTCTTCCCCACATAGACATATTGGTAGATAACACTGCTAAGAATGTGCTCTTATCTTTTATGAACAGATTTTCAGGGTACAACCAGATTTTGATGGCACCAGAAGATCGAGAGAAGACTACCTTCATAATGTCTTGGGCACCTATTGTTATAGGGCCATGCCATTCGGACTGAAGAACGCCGGAGTAACCTACCAAATGGATGCAACCACGTTACTGCATGACATGATGCATAAGAAAGTAGAGGTATACATGGACGACATGATCATGAAGTCTAAGGCTTGAGAAGGGTGTGGCATCGCACTAAGGAAGTTCTTCGAGAGGATTAGAAAGTACAGGATGCGTCTATACCCACAGAAGTGTGCTTTTGGAGTTATGGTATGAAAGATGCTTGGATTTATGATCACTAGTGAGGTATAGAGGTAGACCCATCAAAGATCAAAGCTATCCTCGGAATGCCTTCTCCAAGGACGGGGATGTAAGGAATATGTTAAGGAAGATTCAGTTCATGAGTCGATTTATTGCCAAGCTAACCATCACCTGTGAACCTCTGTTATGACTTTTGAAGAAAGGAACCAAGTTTCAGTGGGATCAGTAGTGTCAGGACGCTTTCGAAGCCATACGAGAATACTTGTAAAACCCTCCGATTTTGTCACCACCAGAACTCGGCAATCCTCCGATATTGTACTTATTAGTGACTAGTTCAGCAATGGGATGTATGCTTGCACAAGAAGACAAAGCCAAGGTAGAAAGTTCTATTTACTACTTGAGTAAGAAGATGACAAATTGTGAGCGTTAGTACACCTTTAGAAAAGACTTGTTAGGCGCTAGTCTGGGTATTTAGGAAGTTACGCCATTACATGCTAACATATCGAGTCTTTATAATCTCAAGGATGAACTCGCTCAAATACCTCTTCGAGAAGCCAGCACTGACAGAGAAGTTGGCCCGTTGGTTGCTCATGCTAGCCGAATTCAACTTGTAGTACGTCACAAGAAAATCTATGAAAGGGAGAGCCGTTGCAGAATTTTTAGCCAACCACCCTATTGAAGGAGAAGAAGAATCCGACTTTGAATTTCTCGATGAACAAGTGTTAAAATTTGAGATGGATCTGTGGACCCTCTATTTTGATGGAGTCTCGAATCAATACGGGTACGAGATAGGGATATTCGTCATCACTCCTAATGATTTTCATATCCCTTTAGCTTTTAAGTTGAGTTTTGAGGTCACTAACAATCAGGCCGAGTATGAAGCATGCTTAGCCGAATTAGAAGCCGCCTAGGGCAAGAAAGTTAGAGGTTATAGAAGACTCAGCTTTGGTGGTCTCCCAAGAAAAAGTAGAGTGGAAGGTTAAAGAAGAAAATTTGATCCAGTATCACTGAGAACTCGAACCGATGATCCCTTGCTTTGATAGCGTAGTGTTTACCCATGTCCCGAGACTACAGAACAAGTTCGCCGACGCCTTAGCTACTTTGGCGTTAATGATTGACATATCACCTGGGATAAGGATGAGGTCTTTGGAGATTCAACAAAGGGATACACCTGCAATCAGCAATGTCACCATTACCTAAGAGGTCAATCACGGGCTACTATGGTATCACAACATTTGGAATTTTATTGAGAAATGAGAGTATCTTAGTCAAGCTAGCAAGAACAACCAAAGGGCAATCTAGAGGCATGCTGCACAATTTATGATATGTGGAGGTAGACTACACAAGAGATGATATCTGGGGGTCGATAAGCATTGTGTTGACACAAAAGAAGGGCACGAGTTAATGAGAGAGGTTCTTAGAGGAGTTCGCGAACCTCACATGAGTGGGATAATGCTGGCTAAGAAGATCCTGCGCTAAGGGTATTTCAGGATGACGATGGAAATGGTCTGTCACTAATTTGTTCGGAGATGCTAAAAATTTCAAATCCATACAAACCTCATGTATGTACCGCCATCTCAGCTTTATAACATGACCTTGCCATAGCCGTTCTTGATTTGGGGAATTGACGTGATAGGAAAGGTTACACCCAAGGCATCAAATGGACACGAGTTATTCTTGTAGCAATTGATTACTTCACGATGCGGGTCGAAGCAACCTCCTATTCAGTTCGAAGGACCTCCCAAGTAGCCAGGTTCATCAATGAAAATCTAATTTATCGGTACGAAGTTCCACATAAGATATTCTCTAACAATGGCTCTCACTTTTAAGGAGACGTTTTAGAAATCTGTAAAGAATATCGGATCGTCAACCATAAGTCTTCGCCATATAGACTGCAAACTAATGGAGCCGTGGAAGCCGCAAATAAGAATGTGAAGAAAATCCCACAGGAAATGATAGAGGGAAGCAAAGATTGGCCAAAAAAGTTTTCATTTGCGCTCTAGGGATACTGAACATCAATCAAAACTTCTATTAGGGTAACGCCATATGCTTTAGTTTACGGAATGGAGGTAGTTCTACCTATAGAATTGGAGATCCCATCTGTAAGAGTAATAGCTAAAAGAAATATTCCCGAGTCAGAATGACAGAGGGATAGATTCGAAAAATTACTCTTGTTTGACGAAATGAGACTTAGAGCACTGTTTCATGTTCTAGGATACCAGAGAAGGATAGCTCGGGCGTTCAATAAGAAGGTTAAGTCTCAAAACTTGAAGGAAGGTAACCTAGTCCTCATGGGATCAGAGCTCTAATCTTTGATCCATGGGGCAAGTTTAAACCCATCTGGGCCGAGCATTACCTTATCAAGACCCTAATGTCAGGAGGTGATGCCATCCTTATGGATCTGGATATAAATGTTTTCTCTTCACCCATCAACTTAGACGAACTTAAAAAGTTTTACCCTTGAGAGAAAACCCTCAAAAGGAGAGTGTCAATATTCGAGTGTACTTGAGCCTCGAACTATGTTATGGTCTGATTTCCCTTTCTTTGGAATACGTAGGCAGTTTTTGTTAAAAGTGCGGCCCAAATCTTTGTTTGAAACTCTCCCTTTGTGACCATGTTTCGAATAGTAGGGTCAATACAAAAGCTTGTTTTAAGTTTTTATAATAAAATGGTTACATTGCAAAAGTAAAAATTTGAAAGAACAGTTTCAGAGATCACTACAAACTAAAAATAGAGAAACTTTCATCAAAAGTTTTTACTAACTCTGTTTCAAATTTCAAAACAATAGAGGCTCGCAAGTTCTCATCCTAAGAAACTAAAAAGAGAAACAAGCAAGATATTGGAACACAGCAAAGTAGAGTCAAGTCCCCCTCTTTGCATCTCCTCCCTATCCTACACTGTGCTCTATCTCCACCTGCTGTCAAGCCTGATAATCTTTAGAAAGTCCGCTATTGAAATCCCCGCCAACCGGTATCCTCAGTCAAGAAGGCCAATCTCGTTGATACTGACCTAAGAATGGGGCTCGATGTGGAGAAGTGTACAGATGGCTCACAATGGTCTCAGGTCTGATCTAAGAACGCCCGAACTGACGAAGGATGAGATGTGGATGATAGAAAGTGGCCAGCTTCAAGCTAACCAACAGAACCTCAAAGTGACCCACGGTGGCAGTAGTCATAGAAAATATCTTCGGCTAGGGGCATAACCAGGAAATGTCCTCCCTGGTTAGAGAATTTAGGTAGTCCTTCCAAGTGGCTTCAGTCGAGCAAAGGTGACAAACCTGACGGCGAATGAAGAACTTCACACTATAACTATTAGATACAGGCTTCTCCAATAAGTTCATCTTCTTCATCAGCCAAACCTGAGAGAATAAAGAAAAAGGAGAGCTGAGCGGGAAAATATAGAGATAAACTATGAAATAATGAGAACTGAGCGAGAAAATAGAGAGAAAGATAGAAAAATGAGAGCTGAGCAGAAAAATTGAGAGAAATACAGAAAAATGAGAGTTGAGTGAATACCTGCAGTAGGAGAGCACTACTAGCAAAGTAAGGGGTATCCTCAGTACGGACTACATCAAGGCCAAGGAGTGTCTCAGCAAGGACTAATGGGATAGGATCCCGACCTTCATGGATTTGATGAACCACATCTACCAAAGAAGAGGTAGCCTGCCCATCCAAAGGACCCAAGAGGAAGCGAGCTAGAAGACAGATACAAAGGGCATAGCGACGCTGAAGTTGGAAAGAAAAGTTGCTAAGAGACCCCGAAGCTCGAAACGATCTATGATCCGCGCCACATTAAGGAATCCACATGAGTAATGAGTGACGCCTCATGCCTGGAAAAGCCAGAAAGCTGCACCAACCTGTCTCTGGGACTCGAAAAGTGCATGGGAACTATGATCTCCTCTTGGCCCAAAATCTCGAGAGTAGCAAAAAAGTCCTCCATCATCGGATACCGCTCCTCGTATCCAAAATGAAATACATGTACCTTCACTGTCGGATACAACTATTCACACGGAGAATAGCGCGTCTAGACCAAAGTTGCAAAATCTTTTGCGCTTGACCAGAGAGAAGTCATCCATCCATGCCAAAAGGGAGTTGTTATAAGAGTGGGCCATGAAAATGGCAAGGAAAGTGCAAGCTATGCAAAACAGTGGGGTTTGGAACAGTTGCCCCCTTTATAGAACCAGAAATGGAAGAAACCCATAGAACCTGCTCAAAGTTTCGCGCCAAAAAGTTTTATCACGGCCGCCACCTTTTTCCAACGGCTGTCCACTTCTGACCTCACTACCGTTATGTTTTCCTCCTAAACCTTATAGCCATGATATTCCAAGGTCTAGGCCGTGAACTTTTCTCCATAAAAGTTCAGGTCACCATATCCAAAACCCATGGCCGCAAGATCATTTCTCACGGCCGTAACTTTTTTTATGCAGAAATTTTGCCAGCATGTCCCCATTTTGTCAGCATGCCTCAAACTATAGTTAGGAACTTGTTAGCAACTGACAACAAAAAAACAAAACAATTTATATGGAAGGATTTCAACCCACGAATCATATCATCATGCATAATAGGAGTCTAAGCATTCAAAAATGATTTTCATAATAAGATAATCATAGGAGCATCCATGATAATCAAAAAGTGTAATCCAAAAGGCACAAAGGCCTAACCTATCATAAGAACAGTAATGTATGTGTGTATGACGTGGTACATAGGTCAAAAGAAGAACCGAAGGCATGCAGGCCCCGTCCATAGTATATGTGCAGTGTGTCGGGAATGGTATACCAATGTATGTCAAGGCAGTGTATCAGTGGATCAGTGAGCTTTAAAATTCATATATCTGTGCAGCGTGTTGGAACAATGTATTAGAGGTGTATCTATATAGAGTATCAGAATGTATCAAATGGGCACGCAGGCCCGAACAAAAATAGTCATGCAGGCTTTCATGAACAATGAAGAAGAGAGAAAAATTGTTAGTGGTAGAACAACAACAAGTCAGTCACTCTTGTCAGGTCCTCTTCCTCCGAACAACGTAGCCACCCTAGGATGACTCCTCAAATGATGGCCTGGTGTCCTCCTCCAAACTAGTGGCGGTCTGCGTAGTACTGGAAGCCTGGGTCCTAGATGAGGAAGTAGCAGCAGTAGAATCAAATGAAGGCACGATAGGAACAACTGGAGCAGCAGGCGGCGCATGGCCTCCACAAGTCCTCGGCCCCCCGCCCAACCACGCTGAAAGAATAAGGGATCACATCAGACAATAACAGATATGTATGAACAGAAAGAAGAGTGCAGAAATGTAAATATAAGTAGAATGAAACAAGTACCATACCAGGGCCACCACGGGGAGCAGGAGGCTCTATGCTATGGGCCCGGAAAGCAGCATCCCAGCAACGAACCAATACCCTCAACCAAGAGATCAAGCGAAGGCACTGGTTGTACCACTCCCGGGGCATCTGTTAAGAGAAGAACCAAACCAATGTAGTCAGATATCAGAATCAGTGCAGACATTAGAATCAATGCAGTAAGATGGAAGGGGAAGTATGGAAAGTAGAGGGAAAACTGTCACACCTATTCTACACTGGGGGGAAGGAGAATCTCTTGGGTCGCTGGCTCGAGGATCCGAATCTGGTGAAGATTTCCATCTATAAAAATGTCTATTATTCATTGCAGCTCAGGGTGAATGGGACCCAAGGCAGTGGTAGGAGGATCCTGCACGGCAACATGGGCACCCATAGCAGGCATGAGCCTCTGTCGGGCAAAGACTGTATAGTCACGATCCTCACCCTTGATCAGCGTAGCAACATTAATGCCCATCATGGCTCAGGTAATCTCGGTCGTGTGGAGGGTGTCAGTCTAATGCATCCCAACCAGTGGCTTCCTTGGGATACAAAAGTGATCATACCTCAAAGACTGCCAAACCACGTGCTCACCAAGGTACCACTCTCTACAGAATGGCCCCTCAAACAAGACGTGGGTCCAGGTAATCTCACAGCTCCGCATCAGATCGGCATCAACACACTTCTCCATGCCGACCCGTATATCCCAGCAAACTTGAAAAGTAAGGAAACCTATCAGTAAGTAGTAAATGCAGAAAGTGAGAAATGGAAATGGACTCGAGCACGAATAAAGACATACCCGGTCAAGAGTAAGAGTGTCTAGGAAGTAGTAGTCGTCGTCTATGTTCTTCCCACCGGGCTTTGTACCTTGATATCATCTGGCCGATTGGAGTGCTCGGGGGTTCACAAGAGGGTCATCATGGGAGTTCACTAGCTGGCGCATGCCCAGGAACTCATAAGCTCGCAGCTGAAGAAAATCAAGAGAGGCATCAGTATAGTTGAATCAGATATGCTGGTACGAAATTGAAAAAGGAGAACCGAAGCAGAGAAAGCAGATGAACCACTCAAATGCTCCAGTACCGGCCTACACTCCTGTCATCAGTCCTGGTAGCAGCGCTCATGTACCTGTACAAAGTAGCCAATATAGCTCCTCCCCAGTCATATATGCCAATCTGGTCCACCACCATCATGGCAGTGAGGTAGTGGAGGTGCACCCTATTCTCTAAGGTTGGGAATAAGGCAATCCTGAACATATAGAGAAGGAATGCACACGCCACCCATTCGAAGTGATGGACCTCGGTACAGACAAAATCGAAGAAGATGATCTTTAGCCACGTGTAACGAATGCTTCCCTTGTCATTGGAAGGGGGCACATGGCTGAGGAAGTTAGTAAAAGTTGTAGGGTCCAGCAAATATCGGGGTTATACAGTATCGGGTCTCTGTCCACTCGGATCCTGGTGATGAGAGAGAAATTAAGAGGAGTAATGGTCGCCTTAAAGGTCAGCAGATGAAAGGTGTTAGTGGTGTCCCACCATCTCTCAACTAAGGCAGTGAGTGTGGATCTATTGTTGCTGGTCCTCTCCAACGCTCTGATGAATCCCCCAAAGCCTGCTCCATCTACTATCTCTCGACAGTGGGGAGGCAAAACCATGTACCACTGGAGCACATCGCAAGAGCCGCCAAAACCCCGGATGCGTAGCCTTACCTGAAACCACAAAATAAACAAATTAATAAATAGAAATGACAACAGGAGCAATAATAGAATCAACAAGGTAATAAAAGCGAAACAAACGAAAATAATGAACATGATTAAAATCAAAGTGCGTGACAAGATAGCTGAAACAAACTGACGATAATTAAAACAACATCAAAATGAGTCTCAAAATCGACCTACAGAACCTAGGCCTTGTTCTATTTTCAAATTTTCATTCTCAAAACAAAAAAAGGGGGGGAAAGAGTTGTCAACATCTAATCCAAGGTTCAATTTCCATTCTCAAAGAACGAGATTTAGGATAAAGGTTCCGGCATCAAAATCTCACTTGTTTCATTTTTAATTCGAAATCTTTCCCCTATTTCAAAACCAATAACGACTTAATCCGATCAGAACCAATTCGCTAAGATTCAACTTCAAGTCCAACGAAAATCAGATTTCACTCTTATTTTCAATTCAATTTCAAAATTCAATCTAAACTCATTAACATAGCTTCACAAAACTTGAATTCAACCCCATTCAAAATTCAAAATTTAAAAACTCGACCCAACGCAAAGTACAAATAATCCACCGACCCGATTCAAATGCAAAAGAGTTCAAAATTAAATTTTCTTTCCAAATTCGCTTCAAACCCATCCCAAATTCAATCTCAGAAACCCAAAACTGGTGAAATCAACTAAAATTCCGTTTCAACCAAAACTCTCAGTTAAATCAATTTCAAATTCAACCTAACCTAACTTCAACTCAATTTGGCTTCGTTTTTAAGATTCATCGATTACGTTCAAACTTCTATTCGATTTCAAATCAGCGTCCTAATCTTAAATCCATTTTCTTAGATCAACCTAGTACGGTTCAAACATTTCCACATGATTTCAATTTTAAAACATTTCCCAAGTTTCTTAAAATTCAATTTAACCAACATTTTGACCGAATTCATTCTCAAGTTCAATGTAGTTAGCCCCATTTTCAAAATGAGGCTTAACTCAAAATTGAAAATCCAATGCAAGATCCAAATCTACCAAGTCAATTTCAAAATCTTTTTCAATTTGTTCAATGGTTCTTTAAGTCAAAAGTGCATTTTCGTTCAAGTTCAAAAGTTTCGTTCAAAGTCCAAAATTTTGTCCGATCCAAGAGTAGAGGTCGAATCCGAGTTAGGGTCTAAACTTAGTTGAGTCCATGTTCCAATCCAAATCCCAAAATTCAATTCTTAATTTACAATCTCTAACACCCGATACAATTCAACATGTAATTCGAAAACAAATTCAATATCAAGCAATAGTTCAAAATCAAGGTTAAATGCTCATAAACTTTTTTTTTACTAATGAAACAAGTATAAAACTTAAGGTTTTCGGTTTACCTCAAGATTTCGGGTCGATAGATGGTCCTAGCGACGCTATAGAAGGATCTCACGCTCCGCCACCACGCTAGGGATGTTGAAGCGCTTCATGGCCGACTTCCAAAGACAATGGTTGACCAAGTAGTAGGTCTCGGGGTTGAAGAACTCTAACATCCCGGGAACAGCGCTGCCCTCCACATCCTCGTCACCTACGCCACCCGCGGCCTCATCACCGTCGTCGCTCGGTGCCGCATCAAAACCTTCCACACCGCCACCACTGTCGGCTCCCGCACCTCCTCCTCTACCGGTACTGCCACCGCCATCTTTTTTTTCAACAAAACTAAACCTTAAGCCACTTTCGACCACCACCAAAAACATAATTGAGATGACAGAGAGGAAGAACATCTTTCCGAGGTGCGAGAGAGAGTGACGAGTGGGTGAGAAAGATAAGAGAGTGAAGGAGAAGAGTGGGGAGAAATGTTTTCAAGCTTCGCGCGAATGAGTTTTTTAAACCTGCCTAGACCATATGTTCTATCATCGACCTCGCGGCTATGAGATCTAAAGTTTTTAAAGCTGACGGCCGCAACAACTTGACCCATGCTGCAACTTTTTCTTCTAATGGCCGCTACTTGTTCCCAAATGTTTCTCACGGCTGCCACTTTTATACTCAGGCCGTCACTATACTAGGGCACCATAGTTTAGGCCGTAATGTTTGGAAAGTAACGACTGCCATGTTTTCTCATGCCCCCACCTTTTTAAACCTTTTCGAATTGCCCTCTTGTGGATTTTGAACGAATCACAGGCTCTTTTGGCCCCTTTCCATGTTCTAAATACCACGTAAGCCTCATCGGTCCTCGTTGTGACCTAAAACTAATAAGTTTACCTCGTCGCTCCTCACAAGACCTAAAAAAATGCTCCGCTTAACCATCGATTCTCCTCATGATCTTAAATTGACTTTTCGGTCCTTTCATGACCTAAAATTGATATTTGTCTTCGGTTCTCCTCATAACCTTAAACTGACTCACTAATCTTCGCACGACCTAAAACTACCCTTAAACTGACTCCTCAGTCCTTTCATCACCTGAAATTGATGTTTGTTTCTAATCCTCATAATGACCTTAAACTGACTCGCCGATCCTCGCATGACTGTGGTGCTGGGATTTTAGAATTTTGAAATGGTCAAAAATAAGAAAATTCAAAGGATACTTAGAAAATATTTTAACATCTTGAAAGCTAAATTTTGAAAATATATTTTTTTGTTAAAAATAGAGTCGCCACTTGATTTTTGAGAAAAATTAAGAAAAATAAACATGGCTACTAATATTTAAATCGTTTAACTAGAGAAAAATGGTTCGGGGGCTAAGGTATGAATCGGGAAAGGTGTATGGCACCCAATTCGTCCAATCCTATGGTTGGCCTCTACTAATCATCATTGATTCTTTTGATAAAAAAATTTCAAATACATGCAAATAAAAAAAATAAAGGTAAGGAGAGAATATCTAATATCAAATAATAAAAATACATAACATAGGCATATACAACTTCAAACCAAAGCAAATAAGAAAGAAAAAAAAAATTCTAAGTTCTACGACATGCAATTTCTATGTAAAGGATAAATGGAGCAAACCCACATGTGATATCATTTAAAACAATCTAAACCAGCATGATTCAAAGTAAAAATATGTTAAAAGTCACTAAAATTAAATTATACTAAAAAATGGACATAAAAATCGCTAAAAATATTATTAAAATTCTAAACTAATTTAAATATACTTTCAAATGAAATAAACAAAATATTCTTCAATTTTAAAGGAAAATAATGAAACTTGATAACAAGCATTTTTTTGTATATATGACAAGAAAACACCTAAAGATAAAGAGAAAAAGAAAATAAAAAAATAATTTACAAAAGAAAATTAAGCTAAAATAAAAAAGGTTAAAGAATGCTATACCAGCAAAAAAAAATCTAATTATTCACATTTTATATTTTAAACGGAACAAAAAAAATATAAAAAAAAAAGAAAAGAAAAGAGAATTAAACTATTATAAGAAGAAAAAATTACACTTAATATTTAAAGGTGAAAGTTAGCTTAAAAGACTCTTTATAATTTTTTTTAGTTTAAGAAAATAAAAAGAAAAAAATTAAAATAAGTACTGTGAAAAAAAAATAAAACTAACATTAAGAGAAAAAGAAAAAATATAGAACATTACAAGAAAAATAAAGCTAATCATAAAAGAAAAAAGAAAATAAAATAAAATAAAATACTTGCAAAAGAACATTAAACTAATGCTAAAAGAAAAGAAAAAAAATAGAATACTAGAATTAAATAGGTGTAATATTGACAATTACAACCATACGTATGTAAGTTCTTCAGTTATAACAATAACGATATCGTTTAATCGTATTGCTAAATTATGTTAGCACTAATAAATGGATTAACAACATGTGATAATGTGCTAAGTGTGAAATATGGGTTTATTAACAACTAAGAAATTAATGAAAGCAACCAAATTACATAAAAAAAATTAAATGATAAACACGATTAACAATATAAATGAAAGAAACGTGCGGATTAAAATTGAACTTAACCCAATCACTCCAAAAGAGAGAGAATGGAGTTAGAAAGATCAGGGATCCAAACAAAATACCTGGATTGCTACTGAATCCTCGAGTTGGGGAATGGTGTCAATAGTCCAATCCTCAAGATTCAAGTTTGGGTTTCAATGTTGGCATAAGATGTTTGGCACTTGGTACTTTGGCAGGGTTTCGGCAACGGGGCTCAGAATTGCTCGGCGACTGGGCAGAGCTTCTCTCTCTCAAGTTTTGTCCTAAAAACATACCATGAGGTACGATATTTATAGAATTCTTCAACCAATGAGATGCTGACACGTTTTGGGACACGTCAGACCATTTGGAGTTGGCGGTCGCCTCAAATGAAAAGGTTTCAACAAGTTCTTATGGCGGTAGACAAAAGGCAAATTGGAGGTCACTAGGTTGACGTCGGCGGTCGCCACTTTGGCTAAAGTTTTCAAGAAGTTCCATTGGCAATCACCACAATGGAGTTGGTGGTCGCTACAATAAGTGGAATTTTCTAAAAGGTTCTATTGGCGGTCGCCACAATGGAGTTGGTGGTTCAAAATGATTTCATTGGTTTGAAAGTTCAGATGATTGGGTTCAAATACCGAGCTTGGATCATTTCAAGAGAATTGTACTGAAGCACCATTCCAATTATTTTCATCATTGAATTCACCTAAGATTGGGCGGGGTCTAATTGGTGTGTCTACAGTTGCCCATCTTTGATATAACTTGCATAGCAATGTGTGATGTAAGTTATATCAAAGATCTAGAGACAACATCCATTTGACCAAGCCGTCAATCCTAGGCCACTAACACACAAGCATGCATATGATGTTGGTCGTACTCGAATTTCCATCGAGCTCTCTACGTACCCCTTTGTTAGGGATTAGACAAAAAACGTAGTTCATATACCAATTGCAAAAATGCAAGAGAATAAACACGATGCAGGTGCTAATATAAACATATGCTCACATGGTACATACACTAGTATGATCGAATCAAGATCTTAAGGGAAAACAAGTCAAAGATCGAATTAAGATCTGAGAACTTGGCTGGGGATAAAATGATCAATAGGATTGAGTCAAGATCTTAGAAATCACCTTAACCGGGAAAGCAATCACGAATTGATCGGTCGAGTCAAGACCTAACAATTTCGGGACGAAAGCAGGATAAAAATAACTAAAAACTAAGTCACAGTTTAAAATTAAATCTATCGGAAGGAAAAACACGAATTAATAGGTCGAGTCAAGACCTAAAAATTCGGGACGAAAGACGGGATAAAAATAATTAAAAGCCAAGTCACAGCTTAAAATTTAATTTATCAGAAGGAAAATTACGAATTAATAGGTCGAGTAAAAACCTATAAATTCGGGACGAAAGCATCACGAATTAATAGGTCGAGTCAAGACTTAAAAACTTGAGACGAAAGCGGGATAAAAATAATTAAATGCCAAGTCGCAACTTAAAATTAAATTTATCAAAAGGAAACCATGAACCAGGATACTACCAAAACAAGTTTGCGAAATTATATCACAAGATTTAAAATTAGTTTTTGAAAAACACTCAAGATTTTAAAATTATTTTTGAAATACATCCAAGATTATATTTAGAAAAACACACAAAATAAGAAAAGGGTTTAAAAATGATTTTTTTGAAAATTATTTTTGCGAAGAAAATATTTTTAGAAACACACACAAAATAACACATACGAAGTCAACACGCACAAGAAGAAAATAAAATACTCACATAAAGAACACACGAATAAAATAAACACACAAAAAGAAAATAAAATAAACACACACAAATAATAATAAACCCCCCAAAACCGCAAAACTTCATGATGGACAATTGACATACACTTGCCAACTCCCAAGGTGGCGGTTGCCGGGTTCGACCCTCGAGGACATGACATGACGCTTGACAAGTTGGCGGTCGTCACGTTATTTCCCTTCCGACATGGCAGTTGCCACAACCAAAACCCTTTGAACCTGGCGGTCGCCACGTGGTGTTTCAACAACCTGGCAGTCGCTCACATTGGAAATGGCGACCGCCATGTCCAGGCGCGTATACGGTCCCTAAGGCACGCGGAATGGGCTCATTACTCTCAGACTCACTCTTTCTCTCTAGCTTCCTGTGCTCCCAAACTCTCTCAAACTCTTCCTTGCTTTCCTTTCATTCTTAGCTCTCATACCTTTCCCTTTCCTCTTTGCTTGATTATGGCGAGACACGGGCACCTTGAGGACATCGCGGGAGCCATCCGAGGCTCCTCCGCGAGTGAGAGCTTCTTCATGGGTACCCTTGGGGGTACATCCACTAGCCTTCCTGCCGGCGGGGTAACCACCACTCAAACTTCCACCATGCTGGGTACGATGGACGTTCTTGTTCTCGAGGCAGAGCGTGTCTCCCACCGTGCCGCTGAGGAGGAGGTCCAGGCAGCTGCCGAGGCACAGGCAACTGTAGATGCTGCTGTTGAGGCTGAGATGGCCGATTTTCTTGAACCACACGATGGAGAGGGCCATCCAGCACCCTTCGATCCGTACACTTCTGCCCCGGTACCCCACCGCCTAGCTTCGAGTGGGATGAGGCGCTACGATCCACCAGTCGATGCCGTTGCTGCAGATGTTCTCCTTTAGGAGCCCGACCAGCACATCTCTCGCTAGCGCCCTTCGGTAGGTTCCCTATCTTTACTTGTTTCAATATTAAAGCATCATATATTTCAAGCATAGACGCATGCCTAGGATCCCCTTTGATTATATATGATGATGCGATGTGATATGATGACGATATGATATGATGTGATGTGATGATGATATCTGTGATAACTGTGCATAATGTTTGAGACCTGAACATGTAATCAAACCCGAATATTGGACTGAAAATCTTAACTTAGGTATCTGTGCAAAAGAGATTAAAAACAATATGGACATTAGGATTAGGGTTTAGATGCAAACAATAAAAGAAAAATTATTTTAGCAAAAGTCACAAAAATATAGGGCTTCACTTTTTTTTTTTTTTTTATAGAAAAAACATAAAAAACTAAGGGAGAATATTTTTTGTTTTGTTTTTTGGGGCATGAAAACTAAGGGAAAGATTTTTTTCAAAAATCCTAATATTAGAGAAAATTGGGGAAAAATTTTCAACAATCTTAGAAAATTATGGAAAACTTTTTAAAAATCTTAGAAAATTAGGGAATTTTTTTCAAAAATATTATAATATATGGGAAACCTTTTTTCAGAAGTAGGGGAATTTTTGCAAAAACTCTTAAAAATTAGGGAAATTGTTTTTTCAAAAATCCTAAAAATTTTCAAACACCTTAAAAATCTAAGGGAAATTTTGCAAAAACTTGTAAAAATTAGGGACAACTTTTTTATTCTTTATTTTTGGGAAAACCTCAAGATGGCATTATTGTAAAATTGAAGGGGGAGTTTTTATTTTTATTTTTATTTATTTACTTATTTATTTTTTGATGTTTGATTAACACAAAATGATAGATTTGCTGGCGCACTAGGGCTTAGGGTTCTTAGTTTTCTACTAAGATGTGCAAAAATCAAAGAAATGTCACTCGCATACGAACTTATGGTTAGGAAGATTTGCCTGGCGCACTAGAGCTTAGGATTCCTGATTTTCTACAAGGATGTGCAAGGTTTGCCTGGCGCACTAGGGCTTAAAGTGCTTAATCTTTAGGGTTTGAGAGATTTGCCAGGGTCACCAGGGCTTGGGGTGCCTAGTCTTGTAGGGCTTGGGGTTCATAGTCTTCTATTAGGATGTGCTGAGTTTGCCTGGCGCACCAGGGTTTAGGGTGCTTAATCTTTAGGACTTGAGAGATTTTCCTAGCTCACCAGGGCTTGGGGTGCCTAGTCTTCTAGGGTTTGGGGTTTGTAATTTTCTATTAGGACGTGCTGGGTTTGCCTGGTGCATCAGGGTTTAGGGTGCCTAATCTTTAGGGCTTGAGATATTTGCCTAGCTCACTAGGTTTTGGGGTGCCTAGTCTTCTAGGGCTTGAGAGAACCGAAGGGTCGTCACACACACACGAACCTGTGGTCTTTATTGTTTTCAGCTATTCTTTGCATATCTCTTACTTGCTCTGCTTTTATACATCCTCTGCTTATCTTTCTTTCTTTTTTTTTCAGGCTGGTTACTACATTAGGGGCTTCGGTGGTTCTGCCTCCGGAGAGGTGTTGGAGTGGTATGATACCCTCCCTGCTCCCAATCGGGCTATTATTGATGCCTTCGACTTTGCTCGGTTCATACCCCTTCTCGATAGAATGAGCAATGACCGGGTATGGTTGATAGCCCTGGCCGAGCGGTGGTGGGATGCCACCAACACCTTCGATTTTATTACTTTTGAGGCTACTATGACACCTTTAGATTTCTCTATGATCACTGACATCAGGGTTGGAGGAACCCTTATTCCATTTGATCCATCTGTCGCTCGATCTACTGATGCACTACTATATCTGCTCGGGTATGTTCTAGCCAAAATGGACAGAGATCGGGTCAGGTACACCTGGTTCTTTGATCGATTCTACCATTTCCACTGCTCTGAGCCCTGCCACCACGAGTGGGTCGCCCGCAAATTTTTGTTGTATTTGTTCGGTACCTCCTTATTCTCGAACAAGGAGAATACCGTACATCTTCACTATCTGGGTGCCCTGGATTGTCTTGATCGGGTTGCTTCATTTGACTGGGGAGGAGCTGCTCTCGCTACTCTCTATGGTTTCATGAGGACTCTGACCCAATTATCCCAAGAGCTCAGCATAGGGAATACTGGTGGGTTTAGGAGGTATGCTTTAGTTTCTGCACATTTTCATTCATTTTATTATATGTCATCCATTTTCTGCTTGCTAACATCTTTTCTTTATAGCTGTGGACTTATGAGTTCCTAGGGATTCACGTCCTGGAAAACTCCTCAACAGACCCTCAAGTCATTCCCCGTGCGGCTCCGTGGTCCCGAGGCCTGAAGGGGAAGAAGGCTGGAGGGAAGGATATCGATCAGTTCTGGGTATTGTTGGACTGGTTGACCCCCAATCAGGTATCACTTTTATTATTTACTGCACTGTTCATTGCTCTCTGTATCATACTGTTCACTACACTGCACTGTACTATTAACTGATCATTTTTGTTCTTCGTTCTGCACACAGATCACTGTATCCTGCACACTAGTCTTAATACTGCACCATATATATTGCTTCTTGTTCTTTGCTTTGCACTGTACTTTGAATTGTTGTAGGTCCAGTAGGATGTCTGGTGGGAAGTGGAGGATCGGGAAGGCGCAGATCTAATGCGCAGCCGAGACCTTACCTCGAGGCAAATCCTGCTGGAGGGTTCATTCGATTGAGAGTAGTACCTCGGGGAGTGAGTGGTCTGCCAGTCACTCAGCCTCAATCACTTCAGGATACCGGTGGTCCCTCTAGTACGCATGCGCCAGATCGACCTCCTGGGTCGTATCGACCTGCTCTTGGAGATGGTGGGGACCCATGCCTCGGAGCTACTGGTGCGAGAGGGGGACTACACAGTATAGGCCCAGGCACATTTGCTGGGACCACGGGGATCGAAGGCTGCCGATGCTGGTGCTGGTGCTGCCGACGCTGCTGCTGCTTCTGCTGCTGCTTCTGCTGCTGTTGCTACTGGTGCTGCTGGAGCCGCTTGAGTGATGAGCGGCCCAGTGATTCCATGCGAGATTCAGACAGTTGCATATGGTTACCCTTTTTCTCTGTCGGTTCCAATTTCGCCAGCGCCAGAGTTTAGGGCTGAGCTCAGTCAGGTTTATCTTTGTCCTTTCTCCTTCCTTTTGGTTACTTTCTTTGCTAGTTTAGTTTACTTGAACTACCTAACTTCTTTTACAGGTTAATCAAACGTGGCTAGATCACGTGCTGCTGATTTTCACTGGTTAGAGAGCACTGATCCGACAGCTTGATGCCACCGTCTAAGCGACTGGCATTATTTTTACTCCCGTGGCTATAGTGAGTGTTCTCGTAACCCTTTTAACTTTTCTGCACCTTTCTATACTCTGATTTGATCCTTATTTTCTTCTAACATCCTCCAGTGCCAGCAGCTGGCATAGTACCACCACAGGCTCTGGTCCGGCCTTTGGCTCTAGTCCTAACTCCCGCTCGAGGTCGTGGATCCCGCGTCCCTTCCTCTAGAACTCGCTTAAGAGGATCCATTTCTTTTGCCAGGAGTCACTCCAAAGTCGTATCTTCCTCCTCTGGCAGTGATGGTGATGATAGCGATGATGTCGAGAGACTCTTCGAGGATGTTAGCTCGGACGAGGCCGGTCCCTCCTCTTGTCGGGTCCACTTGAGGCATCATTGAGAGAGAGAGAGAGAGAGAGTTGATCCCCCTAGTTACATTTGTTTTTATGATACATTCAGTTATATTTGGTTTTTATGGGCCTGCGTGCCTCAGTTCGATACATTTCAACTTGATTTATGGGCCTGCGTGCCCAGTTTGCTGGTTATTGGGTCTGGGTGGCCTAGTTTACATTCTGATACATTCTGCCACTTTCTGTTGCATTTTTGGTCCTTCGTTCCGTTCACTGCTTTATATTCATATGCTGGCATGGTTTATTTTATACTTATTGCTCAAACTGTCATTGATGCATGACACAAGACTTAAAATTCACATAGAGTACAGAAATCACAAACTAATACATGCCCGCCACCTTTTAACATGGCGGTCACCACGTCCATTAAGGGTAACCTGGCGGTTGCCTGGTTAAAGGAGTGATGTCACAGTATGGTGCACCTTTAAGTTGGCGATTACGCACTCTAAGGTGATGGTCGCCATATTGATTGTACCTTTTGCTGCTTTTCGATCTCCATCCTTTTCATGCCTTACAAATACAGCCCTGGAGTCCCCATTTCCTGCCACTCTCATCCCAAAATGGCTAGTTCCCTTTCTGCATGGATTGAGGCATTTTCGAATATTGAATGTTTGAACTTTGCCCCTTTTGGTATCAACTCCTTGTTTTCCCTAATGGCCATAAAGATTGTTAAACCATTATTGAAAGCTGCTACTCAACTATAGGACCCGTAGTCCCACGTCTTTCGATTTGACCTCGAATTGCTATGCCCCACTATGGAGGAATTTGCTGCTATCCTGGACCTGACTCCACAAAGCTTCGTTGTTGTTCCTACTTTCTTCTTTTTGGCTCGGCAGTAGGTGATGCAACTCTGTAGCCTGTTTAGGATAGAAGCTTCTCTTATGACATCGAATGACTGCCTTGACATTCCATAGATCTTTGCGAGGTTCCATCCTACTAACGACCTTAGCGACCTTAACTTTCAGCTGAGGCGTCGTTATGTCCTTTATTTCTGTCTCCTTACCCAGTATCTTCTCGTCCCTTTTGACGGGCGAGTTAGTTGCACACTGGTTGACATCGCGGGTCAGATATGGATGGAAAAGGACTTTGTACCACTTGTCTTAGCCGAGACACTGCTAGGCCTAGATGCTGTTCATCGTGGTGAGACCACTATTTTTGCTAGCAGTCCCTTGCTTCTTCTGGTAAGCTCAAAAATCTTTCTCTTCAATTAATTGACTTTATTATCAAAATGTAGAAATAAATTTGCATTGGTATTACTCAAATTCAAAGATGGTTAAAAACAAAGAATGTGACCGAACTTCTTAAAAGAAGCTCTCTACGTAAACCAAGAAAGTAGAATCAAGCCTCAACGTAGTTTGAGTTTGGTTTACTCTCGGGTATTAACACTCTCCTTTTGTGATGTCCTAATTTTTTCCAATGTCGCGATTTCGAGTTTTCAGCCTTGCGACTTACTCTAACTTTTTCCTGAGCTGTATTTTCGATTTTTAACTCGGCAAACTTTTATTTTATCTTTATTTTTACCTTAAGAATAGTGCTTTTTGAGCAGATCGAGATTTACTAGAGTGGAGAACACATTGCCATCCAAATCCATAATGATAACTACACCACCGGTCATTATGGTTTTGATTAGAAACGGCCCAGACCAGTTTAGCTTGAACTTGCCCCTAGGGCTGAAGATGGGAGTTCTAATTTCCTTAAGAACGAAATCTCCTTATCTGAGATCCCGGATCTTAATCTTTTTATTGAATGCTCGAGCTATTCTCCGTTGGTATCCTTGTACAAGAAATAGAGTCTGCAGCCTTTTTTCATCAAATAAGAGCAACTCTTCCATTTGGTTCCTTTGTCATTCTGCTTTTGAAATACTGGCCATAGCCACTACTCTTAACGAAGGAATTTCTACCTCAATGGGAAGCACGGCTTCCATCCCACACTAAAGAGTATGGCGTAGTTCCTGTTGAAGCCCTGATTGACGTCCTGTATCTCCAGAGTGCGAACGGTAGATGTTTTGGTAATTCCTTATGTGAGTTGATCATCTTTTGCAGAATCTTCTTGACGGTCTTATTTGCTGCATCGACTGCTTCATTGGTCTATGACCGATATGGTGACAATTTATGGGCCACCATTCGGTATTCTTCAAAGAGATCCAAGACCTCAATCAGAAAATGTGATCCGTTGTCCGAAATAATCTCACGAGGGACCTCGTACCGGCAAATGATGTTATGCTTGATAAACTTGGCAATATGTGAAACTTTTAATACTGAGTAGGAGACTACTTCCACCCATTTGGTAAAGTAGTGAATGGCCACTAAAATGAACTCCTGCCCATTTGACGCCTTCGGTGTTACCCTCCCGATTACATCAATGTCTTATATTGAAAACGACCATGGCGACATCATGTTATACAGTTGAGATGGGAGAATGTGTATGAGGTTTGCATGAATCTGACACTTATGACACCTTCACACGAACTGTATACAATCTATCTCCATTGCATCTAAAAATATCATTGCTGCAGGATCTTCATTGTTGCTTTTTCAATTAAGATAATTTCTAGGACCTTGACTCAATCCTTTTAATTATTTTATTCCCATCTGATATTGACTTGATCTTTGATTTGTATGATTGATCGCACCCTCAAATGAATTAAAATAACGAATATTAAATATACGTAAATCAATAATTATTTCAGAATTAAGAGGTCAAGTACTATTCAAAATAATCTTGGGATGTGAATTAATTTATATAGTCAGTATAAAATCAATTACTCCAATATGTCCCGTTCAATACACACAAAGTGTACATGCACAGAGAGTCGAAATAATAGACGACACTATTATCTATTTCTTATAACCAAGACAAATCTACTAAAACTCTATACTATAGTCGTACGAGTGGTATGTCCATTTCCATCTAAACTGTGAACATAAAATTTATATTATGCAAGAACCTAAAATCTGATCTTCAATGTACAAGTCGTACTCTACACACCAATTAAATACTGTACAGAATATTAGACATCTATTCATAACATTAAAGAAATGATACACATACATTACTAATAAAAATTCTCATAAAATAAAAAATTTATTTTATTAAAATTAAATTAAATACTAAAAACATGATTTTCAGTTTATCAACCCTAATAATCTCCACTTACACTCAAAATCATGTTGCGATACATCTGACTCCTATGCCTTCTACATAATTATCAAAAGTCTTAGCCGGTAAACTCTTTGTAAAAGAATTTGTATGGTTATCTTCTGATACAATCTTGGTCACACCAATATCACCCCTATGTACAATTTCTTGTATCAAGTGATACTTATGTTTAATGTGCTTTCCTTTATGGAATCTTGGCTCCTTCGAGTTTACAACCGTTCCGCTATTATCACAATAAAGTGTAATAGCCGAATGAAATAAAAGTACTACAACTAGATCCAACAAGAAGGTCCTGAGCCAAACGGCCTCCTTGGCTGCTTTAGGAGCTACCAAGTACTCGACCTCCATGGTGGAATTTGCAATACAAGACTGCTTGGTACTACTTCAACTTATAGCTCCACATCTTAAGGTAAACATATATCCTAAGATGGACTTACTGGAATCCTTGTCAGATTAAAAATCTGAATCTATGTACCCCCAAAGGTACTAGACTATCCGCCTGATAAACTAACATATAATTCTTAGTCCTTTTCAGGTATATGATTATATTCTTTACCACTTTCCAATGCTCCTATCCTGGGTTAGACTAATATCTGCTAACCATGCAAATAGCAAAGAAGATACTGGGTCTAGTGCAAAGCATAGCATACATGATGCTTTCTACTGCCAAAGCATAAGGAACCGTCTTCATCTTCTCTATCTCATCAGGTGTCTTAGGACACTGATTCTTGGATCGAGTGATTCCATGCCTTAAAGGGAGAAACCCTTTCTTGGATTCCTGCACACTAAAGCGAGTAAGAATATCATCAATATACTTTGCTTGTAATAAGCCCAACAGCTTTTATTTTTGATCTCGCAAGAGCTTGATCCCAAGGATATGACAAGCTTCTCCCAAGTTCTTCATATCAAACTGCTTAGATAACCATATTTTAACCGTAGATAATACCCCACATCATTTTTGATGAGCAAGATATCGTCTACATAAAGTACTAAAAAGATCACCAAGCTTTTGTCATGCTTTTTATACACACAAGACTCATCCGAACTCTGATCAAAATCATAAGACTTTATAGCTTGGTCAAATCGAGTGTTCCAAGACCTTAATGCATGCTTAAGTCTGTAAATTGATCTTTTAAACTTGCACAACATGTGCTCTTGGCCCTTTACAATGAATCCGTCTGGTTATATCATATAGATACATTCATCAAGACTTTCGTTAAGAAAAATTATCTTGACATTCATTTGCTAAATTTCGTAATCAAAATGTGTGGCAATAGATAAGAGAATTCGGATAGACTGAAGCATGACTACTGGCAAAAAGGTTTCCTCATAACCATTCATTCTTTCATAGTGAACCTTTTAGCAACAAGCTTAGCTTTGAAAGTTTCAAGATTCTCGTCTATTCCTCTCTTTCTCTTGTAGATCTACTTGCATGTAATGGGTTTTATCCATTCGGGTAGTTCTATAAGTTCTCAAACCTGATTGGAATACATAGATTCTATCTTTGAATTCATAGCCATTTGTCAAATATCTACATCTTTGTCCTAAAGTGCTTCATTGTAGTTACAGGGTTCGGTAACTAGTCCTGTGGGATCCTATCAAAAGGCTCTCCCAAGAATATATACAGATCAGGTTGATGAACAATTCTCCCACTACGATGAGGCACTACCTATGTCTGCGTACTTGCAGTAACACACTGTGTAGAATCTAAACCCTGTGCATTAGTTTTCTATTCTTGATTTGCACATATTTCAATAATCCTCCCATTACGACGAGCTAATGGAATATCAGTGACTTGTTCTTTTATTTTATTGGTATTTTCTCTCAGTTCTTTCAAAATAATGTTGCTTTTAGGCCTATGATCCATAATATAATTCTCTTCTAAAAATTGGGTATTTATGCTAATAATGACCTTATAATCCTTAGGATTATAAAATAGATCACCCTACGTTCCCTTGGGATACCCCACAAAATAATAAACTTTTATCATCGGTTCCAACTTACCTGCATTCCCTTTCAGCACAAGTGTTGGATACTCCCAAATTCGAATGTGTTTCAAACGAGGCTTATGCCTAGTCTACAATTCTGTGGGAGTAGAAGGTACTGACTTAGAAGATACCAAGTTCAGAATATAAGCCGCTATCTCTATAGAGAGTTTCCAAAATGAATCGGGTAAACCTGAATAACTCATCATAGACTTTACCATTTCTATAAGAGTTATGCTCTTTCTTTTTGCTATACCATTCTACTACGGAGTGCCAGGTCCAGTAAACTGGAATATAATTTTCTCTGATGACAGGTAGTCCCTAAACTCTCCAAAAAGGTATTTTCCACCATAGTCGGATCATAGTAATTTGATACTTTTATCCAAATTCTTCTCTGTCTCCGCCTTGAATTTTTTAAATTTCTCAAAGTATTCAGACTTACGGTACATCAGGTAAATGTATCCATACCTTGAATAGTCATCAATGAAACTGACGAAGGGCCCAAAACCACCTCTAGCCCGAATTTTCATAGGACTACATACATCAGAATGAACCAGCTCCAACGGTTCTTTAGCTCTATAGTTTTTGGTAAAAAAATAGCATCTTAGTCATCTTACCATCTAAGCAAGATTTATAGACGGGAAGTGCCTCTACTTCGAATGAACTCAAAGGTCTATTTGCTATCAGTATGTTTATCTTTTTCAGATTAATATGACCCAAATATAAGTGTCAAAGAAACGTTTGGTTCATTAAAGAAGAAAACTTTCTCTTATATGATAAATTAGATGTGCTATTCATTTCAGTTAGTTGCAGTGTAGAAGAGATTGGAGTAATAAAATAAAAATTATCCACCAATGTACCAAAATAGATAACCCGTTTATTATCCTAAATAACCACAGAGTTATTAAAATAAACCAAATATCCATCTTTAACCAATTTAAAAGTAGAAACTAAATTCCTTCTAATTGAGGGTAGATAAAGATAATCTCTGAATATTAAAACATGATCTCTATTAAAACTGAGAACGACATCTCCCACTACTACTACTGTTACCGTTGTATTATTACCCATATGCAGGTAAATCTCCTTATCACTAAGTTGTCGGATTTTTTAGAACCCCTGTAATGAATTGCATACTTGATTAGTGGCTCCCGTATCTACACATCAGGTACCGGTAAATAACACCAATAAATATGTTTCTACAACCAGTTAATAGAAATTACCCTAACTGTTCTGCCTTCTGAGAAATTTTAGATATTGTTTTTTCCAGTACCATGTCTGGTTGTATTGAAAATATCTACTTTTTAACTTTTTCACATTAGTCCATAGCTTACTAACTACCTTTGAAACCGTGTCACCTTATTTTTGATTTTTTTTTCTTCATGCATTTCGGCCCAGAGAACAACTTTTTTTTCTAAAATAAACACATTTTTTGATATTGAAGAAATACTATTAGTAGTTAAAACTTATCCAAGTTACTTTTTAGTCAACAAAATTTGGTTCCGTTAGTTTGATTTCTTTAAGTATTAAAACTTGCGGGTTGAAATCATTTTAATCATGAAAATTTCATAATTAAAAAAAATCGTTAATTATGATGAATAAAAATTTAAATTTATTTTAATTTGGTTTCCTCTATAATTTTAAAATTAATTCGCCAGCAACCTGAAATCTTGTGAATAGCATGCTCGATGGGAAGGCGTCTATTATCCATGTTAGTCAAGACAGACTTTTTTTTAACTATATAAACAACTGACCCTACCAAGTAAAAGTAAATAGCTAACATAGTTTCGATCTAATATATAATATCAGTAACTTATATGGAGAGAATACTTGTTACATACAGCTAAGTGTTAACCATCACCTAATCCCAAATCAATTGTTTTGTAATTAACCCTTCAAATAGAGAAGTGATCTCCACTAACAATTATCTAGAATTATCCCTAAAAAAAATTTGTACTGGCGATACCGCAATTAATCTCTCCGATGGGGAAGAAGGCCTTACTAACAACACGCAGGATTTAATTGCATCGCCTACAAACTGGTGATAAAGATCGCGAGATTTATTTGTGAATAAATTTCCTTTTCCACTTAGATTTTTAAAATATTTTTTAGGGTTATAAAAATTTATTTAATTAAAATAAATTTATTAATTTGAAAAATTATACGATTTGAAAGAATCAAATATCTTTTCGTGTACACGATTTCAAAGATTTTGGTTGCCAAACTATCTTTTTATGTTTAAATGCGTAACAAATAAAATTTAATAAACGCATAGTTTTTTTTTCTAGCTTTTCAGCTAAGGTAGTGATTAAAGACATTTATTTATTTTATTTTTCGTTCTATATTTTTCAAAAAATAATAATTTATTTTGATTAAATATTTTTCTATTTAATTAATTCAAAATCCAGAATTAATTCTCACATTTTTTAAATATATTCATTTTTGTGAAAAATTATCTTAAACGTGATATTTTGTAAATATAAAATAACTAAAGTTTTTCTATTTAATTAAAATTAATTAATTAAAAAATTTTAATTTTATTTTTCATTACAAAATATTTTAATTAAAATTAAAATTTTAAATTAATTAAATTAATATGATAAATAAAACAGCTATGTAATCATCCTATTTCATCTCTCGTAGAGGATAAATTGTAATAATCCTATTTCATCTCTAATTCATATATACTGATTGCATCAGACTTTCCTGATACAGTATAACATATAGATATATTATATATCAGTCTCGTATATATCAGAATATCGACCAAAACCAGTTCCGAGAGAGAAAAAGTCGTCGGCCACCACCAACCTCTGCGGGCACCACCTTGTCGCCACTTTCAGGCGGCTTCTGTCGCCTCATTCAAGCTGCTTTCTTGAAAAGTTTTATACCGCTGGAAAGCTCTCAAAATATAAGATTTTTCTATCAAAAAATTTGCTGGAAAACAGCTTGAAAAACTACAAGAAAAAAGCCTAAAGCTGCTGCCGCTGCCCCTTGTGTGCCGCCCTCCATTTCGTCGCCCGTTTGGGCTTTTTCTGGTGGTTCTCTGGTGTTGGTTTTTTCTTAAAAAATAGCTGAAATATCCAGAAACCTGTTGCTTCGAAGAACACCTCAAAAACAGCCCCAAAACAGCGCTGCCTTGCGCCATTGTCGCTACGCCTGTTTGTCACCTGTTTGCACTGCTTTTTGGTCAATTTTTTTTCTAGTTTTTGGACATTTTAAGGGTATGTTTTAGTGTTACTTTATGCCTAAAAAATTGCTCAAAAAATAGTCCCAATAATGGCCCAAAAATTTATCAAAACTGTGGCCGAACCGTCGCCAGCAAAGTCCCCAGAACTGGTCTATTTTGGTGATTTTTTCTCGCTATTTTTTACTTGTTTTTTAAACTATTTTTAATGCATAAATACTATAGAAAACTCATGAAAAAAATTATTTAAAATCATTAAAAATTTATCGCGATTCGTGGCTCGTTAAAATTCCGAACAGCCGTCGTTCTTCGTGTTTTTGGATATGTTCAACCTGTTGTTAAATAATCTAAACAGATATTTTAAAAATAAAAACTAGCTATTACATCGATCATATATCTCGAAAGCTCACATTCGATCTATTACTGTCAACCCCTGTAATTTTAAAAAAATAATCATCATTCACAACCATTCAATCAAACATGAAATGAAATAACGATCATAAAATCAGGATTAGAACACCTGCAAAATAAAGTTAGCAACAATTCCAAAATTACCCAGCCCCGATAAACAAAAACAAAAAATAAAATGGCTCTGATCCAATTGTTAGAGGCAAAACTGCCAAAATCGTTGTTTTTGCAAACAATTATCTGAAAAAATTAACTGGACGGGCAATCGCCGAAATGGGCTCCAAATAAAATTTTTAATGATGAACGATCAAAATAAAATCTGTGCATCCGAAGTTAATTTAGAAGAATACATTTTTACTAGTCGAATCTTCCACTACGATTTGAATGTGAGTTGAAACTCATGTCAGATCTTTTACTGTATTCCTTATGGATTCTTGAATGTAGGGTGAGGTACAATTTATCAAGAATACATACCGGCAGAATCTAGATAACTTTAGTCTTGAAAGACAAGTTATGAAACTAGTTCAGCCTACCTGCATATTTATAGGACTATAGTAGGGACCTGGAGAGTAATTATGAGTAAGATTTCTAATGAAACACAGACACATATCAGTGATTTTCGCAATTAAGTAAACCTCCTAGCGGTGTTTGTAATTATGAAAAACTAGCAGTGATTTTTGCAATTTTCATAAAATACTGAATTACAATTCACACCACTAAAAAATTATAACTGCACTCTTACCCATAATCTCAAAACCATATAGTTTTGAGCTCCTGTTATTTAATACTTACCTTTTCTCCTTATGTTAAGATTCTCGATACCCGCTAATTAAATTTAATTACTGACAATTTAGTTTAATCGACATTTTGAAATTATTTAAACCCTTCTGCTTAACTTATTTGACTGCCGGATAATCAAATTCACTTGTAGGGTTTGGTCTGGTCAAAACTTATAAGCTTTCTTAATGGGGTTTCGTCAATCCCGATCTTTCGGGATGTGAATTCTGTTAATAATTAATATTTACCATATAAATAATACCGCTATCTAACTCACAGAGAATATAAACCCATATAAGATCGCATCCTCTAATGAATCAAAATTACGAATATTAAATATACGTAAATTAATAATTATTTCAGGATTAAGAGAATAAGTACTATTCATAATAACTTTTGAGTGTGAATTAATTTATATACTCAGTATAAAATTAATTACTCCAATGTGTCTCGTTCATTACACACAAAGTGTACTAGTACAAAAAGTGAAAACATTTAAACGACGCTATTATCTATTTTCTGTAATCAAGACAGGTCTACTAAAACTCTGTACTACAGTCGTACCGATGGTATGTCTATTTTCATCTAAACTGTGAACATAAAACTTATATTATCTAAGAACCTAAAATCTGATCTTCTGTGTGCAAGTTGTACTATACACACCAGATTAATATTGTATAAAATATTAGACATCCATGCATAACATTAAAGAAATGGTACACATACATTTCTCATAAAGATTTTCATAAAATAAAAAATTTAATTTTAATAAAAGAAAATTAAATATTAAAAATATAATTTTCAGTATACCAATCACAACACGTAGACAGCTCGATAAAAATTCAAGTGCAACCAACATCATATGCATGCTTGTGTGTTTGTAGCTTAAGATTGACGGCTCGGTTAAATGGATGTTATCTTTGAATCTTTGATGTAATTTGCATCAAGCATTGCTATGCAAGTTATATCAAAAAGGGATAACTGTAAACACCTAATTTGACTCCGGCTAATCTTAAGTTAATTCGAATGAATTCGATGATGAAATCAAGTAAAATGGTGCTTCAGAATGATCATCGGAGAATGATCCGAACTTAGTATTCAAACAAGATGATCAAATCCTTCAAAACCTGTGAACCCACTGTGTCCAACCCTTGAGCCGCCAACTTTGAATTGTGGGACCGCCAACTTTGATTGTTGCAATCGTTATAAGAACGTCTTGAAAACCCTGGCAAATGCCGCAACCGCCACCTCTGAACCTTGGGATCACCAACTTCATTGTGGCGACCACCAGAAAAAACACTTAGAAACTTGACCTTTGTGGCGGCTGCCAACTCTGATCATGGCAACCATCAATTTCAAAAATCCTGGCGTGTTCCAAAATGTGCCAGCACCTCATTGGTTGATGAACTCTATAAATACCGTACATCTGGTATAATTTTAGGAGGACAATTCTGATATCGAACCTCTGACGTGTCAGAGAGCGAGAGAATTCTAATACTGATATTCTGCTGAAGTACTGAGAGGACGACCACCGACACTCGACTAGATTCTTGACTCATCTATTCACCAGAGTTGAAGCACTTCTCCAGGATCTGATTGTTGATTACTATTCTCAGACTTGAGGATTCACCCAGATAGTAGCGACTAAGGTATTTTGTTTAGATCCCAAGTCTTTCTTTCTCTATTTTCTCTCTCTTGGAATGACTGGGTTAGTTTTAGTACTTTATTATGCATGCCTGATTCATGTCAATTATGTAGTTGACTCAATTATCCTGTTTTACTTGATTAGATCATGAGTGTTTAGTTAGTTATGATAATCATGTTTAGTTTAATTAAATTTAGCTAAATTCATGTTTGTTATAAAAAAAAAATTAGATTTTACTTTGTTCATATTGCACATTCACACTTAGCACATTGAATTCATCAAAATAGTGCCAACATTTTCAACAATTGTGATTTACAATGTCATAGTTGTCGCATTTGGTGCACTTTACATTTATACTGTTGTAATTGTTAATATTGCATCCGTATTTTATATTTGAAAAATGATTAATATGTTCTTTATATGATATTCATTGCTTTAATAGCTTAATTTTTATTTTAAGTAGTATCTTTTATTGTTATATTGATAAAATCAACATGAAATACATATTAGATTAAAATTTAAGAAATTTTGGAACATATTTTTTTTATTTTTGTTTAAAATCATGTTAGTATAATTTTTAAATTATTTAGTGATATTGCATGTTGTTTACTCTATATATCATTTAGTTAAAAATTGCATGTCGTGAGACTTAGAATTTTCTTTTGATACTTGTTTTGCTTAGCA